>CAUYUJ010015773.1:32090-95543 GCA_963575745.1 Prorocentrum cordatum | reverse complement strand
CTCTTCCTGATCAGCGCCCACTTGCGCGTGTGCTGGGCCAGCGCGCTGCCCCCGCTGACTCGGAGCGGCCTCTCTGGGTCCTGGCCGAGGGCGAACGCCGGCAACTTCAGGCAGCGCGTTGTGCACGTGTCACCAGTGCCAATGCCGATGGCCTTCAACTTTTTCTCGAGCACGGCGCACCTCTTGTCGTTGTATTTGTGGGCGATGCTACCTCGGATGCCACGCGATACTAATGAGCTCTTGGCGCCGAGCTCCCCCGCGTCGGTTTTTGCGATGCCCGTGTCTGGCAGCGTCGTGAGCACGCACAGCAATTGTTTGATCGTCATATTCGTGAGCTTCTTGTGGTGAGGGGCCAACTCGATGGACGATTCACGCAAGATCTGACTCATCCAACTCCGACGAACTCGAATCATGTTTTCTTCTTTTTTTTTCGTGTCCGAGTTGGCGTAGGCCTGCAATCCTGCCGGGGGCATGCTGTTCATGGCCGTCTGGCCGTCGCCCTTACCCATCAACTGAAGAAGGATGAGAGGTCGCCCTCCGTCGGGCGATGGCCGCCCGCGCTCGGCGGGCGAGGAGTGGCAAGAGCCAAAATGGCTTTCGATCATCCTCCTCATCCTCCTCCACGTCCTCCTCATCCTCATCATCCGCCTCCTCTTCCTCATCACCATCAGCATCATCATAACCATCAGCATTAGCATCATCATCAGCAGCATCATCAGCACCATCATCACAATCATCATCAGCATCATCATCATCAGCATGATCATCATCATCGTCATCATCACCATCAGCAGCATCATACTCATCAACATCATCACCATCATAATCAGCATAATCAGCATCACCAGCATCCTCATCTTCCTTCTCCTGATGATCCTCCTCCTGCTAATCCCACCAGCCCTCTGGACGTCGGTGGTTTGGCCAATTTGGCCTTCTACCGAAACCGTTCCCCTGCTCGGGGTAGGGTAGGGGCGCGCCCCCCCCCCCCCCCCCCCCATGGACCTGGGGCGGAGGGGAGGGGGGGGGGGGGGGGCGAGGTGTCAGAGCGTTCTTTTCGGCACAAGATGGCTCCAAGAGGGCCTCAGAGAGCCCGAGATGGCCTCCAATATGGCCCAATATACCCCAAGATGGACCAAGATAACCTCCGACGCGAACACAAGAGGCCTCAAGACGGCCCCGGCACGGTTTCAAGTGCCCTGCGAACCCCCGAAGGACCCCCCCACGAAGCCAACCTCATTGGAAAACCCAAGGAACTTTAATGCGGTTTGATTTCTTGGTTCTCGCATCCGATGGGCCCTTGAGGCCGCGAGGTGGACCCGAGATGGCCCAATAGAGCCCCGATGGGGGCCCCCCAAAACGGCCCCAAGAACGCCCAAGACCGCTCCAAGAGCGGTGGGTGGGTGGGTGGGTGGGTGGGTGGGTGGTGTATGTGTGTGTGGGGGTGCGTGCGTGTGTGTGTATGCGTGTGCGTGCGTGCGTGCGTGCGTGCGCGCGTGCGTGCGTGCGCGCGCGCGCGGCTTTCTCGCGCGCGCGGCGTGCGCGGTGTTGGGAAGGGCAAGAAGGATGGGAGAGGGATGAGGAGGTGCAGGAGAAACAAGATGGCGAGGTGAAAGGAAGCAATGACGGGGAGGGGGATGGGGGGGGAGGACGCGGAAGCATGAATGGGGGAGAACGCACACGCAAAGAGCAAAGGCAAGGATGCGCGGAGGGAGGGGTGGAATAAGGGGGGGGGGGGGGGGGGGGGGGCGCGGGGCGCCGTCTTTCCAAAACGAAGGCCCAACACAGGTTGGTTGGGAACAAAGCGCAACCACGCTGCATCGCGCCGCTCTTTCCAAAGGGCAAGCCGTCAGGAAGAGGTCTACTATACTAGTAAACCTCTTCCTGCTTCTGATGCCCCCTCCCTCCTGCCCAAAATTCGCCGCTCCCTCCCCGAACCCCCATTCCCAACAGCTCGACCTCCTTCCTGGCGGCCCCCTCCCTGCCCCCAGGGAAGAAACGCAGCGACGGGGAATGGGGGGGGGGGGGGGGGGGGGGGAGAGCACTGGCCAGACAACGTCGCGGCAACAGCCCCACTAGCAAGGCTGTCGCACGGACGAGGCCAGCGTTCGAGCCAGGCATGTATCCAGAGTAGACCATTATAATAATACAACGTCTGAAAAATTCTTGACGCTTCGCGCATCCCCACCAGCCAATCCAGACACGATCGACAGGTGAGTCGGTGACTTTCGGGGATGATGTTACGTGATACTTGTGTCAGACTCTTGAGGGCATCTTGGGATCACCGTGGGGCTCCATTGTGGTGTTATTGGGGCCTTCTTGGGGCTCTATTGGGGCTCTTGGGGAGGTCTTGGGGCCCCCTTGGGGCCATCTAAGGGGGCATGAAGGGCTTCGTGGGGGCATGCTGGGGCCCATCGCTCAAACGGAGATGGGGTAACCGAGCCCAATCGCCCCCTCAGGAGCCCCAGCGCGCCGTCTTGGGGCCCTCTTGGGCCCGCCCGCCCGCCCATTCCACTCCGCCCACCCCGCCTTCGCCCGCTCCAGCCACCCCCTACCCCCTCGCCCGCCGCCCCCCCCCCCCCCCCCCCCCCCCCCACCCCCCCCCCCCCACCGCCCTCAGCGCCACCCCGCTCCGCCCCCGCCACCACACACGCACGCACGCACGCGCGCACACACACACACACACACACACACACACACACACACACACACACACACACACCACACACACACACACACACACACACGCACTGCCACCCGCCCACCCACCCACCCAGGACCAACCGCCCACATTCCCCCCCCCCCAAAAAAAAAAATACACACAAAACACGCACACACACCACACGCACGCACGCACGCACGCACGCACGCACGCACGCACACACCACACACACACACACACACACACACACACACACACCGAGACACACACACACACAAAAACACCACGCACACACACACACCACACACACACACACACACACATACACACACGCACACAACACACGCACGCACGCACGCACGCACGCACGCACACACACACACACAACTCACACACACACACACCACAACGCACACACACACGCGCACGCACGCACGCACGCACGCACGCACGCACGCACGCACGCACACACACACACACACACACACACACACACAAACACACAACCGCACACACACGCACACGCACGCACACGCACACGCACACGCACACGCCACACCACGCACACACACACACACACAAACACACAACACACACACACACATCACCACCCACCCACCCCCCCACCCACCCACCCACCCACCCATCATGGACCATGGGGCATAGGCTTTTGGTTGCTCAGCGCCGCGCTCACGCCTTGCGACCCAATTTGGGCGCGGTGCTGGGGCGGTGGGTTGTGTGCGGGGGGCTGGGGGATGCGCATTATACGCGGTAGGTTGGGGCAGGCTCCCGCTTGTGTGCACTGGGGCTCCCAAGTCTGCGTTAAACTTCGGTTGCGCCATTAGCTATCGGACACGCGGGGGAAACCATCGCAAACGAGCGCGCTGGTCGACAATGGACGTTGGCTTTTGCAAACTCTATATCGACTTCGTTCCATCCCGCTGAGACAGTAAAAAAAAATGCTTCCTCTTTCCAATTCAGCAGATTTTCATTTTTGCGCAGGAACAGTTTCTCAAAACACGTCCAATTACTGGCGCGTTTGGCCCGGAACGACAGCAATGGCCCAATCATCGACCTCCAGCAACACCCGGGCGATCAACTTACCTACCTTGCTCTGAGCTAACCAACATTGTTCGAGCTTGGTCATGGAGAAACCCCGACCTTCTAGACGCCGGGCGGACGTCTCGTGGAACGCCAGGGGCGCATCATCAAGCCCATGCACCGGAGCAGCTCGCTCTATGAGAGCTCCTGCTGGGAGGTTGAGCCCCTCGCATGGCTCGACAAAGACACGACCGCGCGGACGTTTCAGGGGGCCCGACCGGCACACATAATTTTCGACGTCGCCCATGTGCACCTCCAGGCCGTACATCAATGAGATCGCGAGAAAGAGCACGAGTGATTCCATTGACGGAGCGGGCGCATAGACCTGCAAGTCGGCGGCATCCTCGCCCTGATGGCCCCGGACACACCAGCGAGGCCTCGGGCCTGGCCCCCGCCCGCGGTTGGCTTCCACTTACGGGCCATCCTACTAGACACGATACAGCTGGAAATAAAAGCCTTCAGCGGTTTGCCTTCAGCTGGAGCATGCACCTTGACTGGTTGGCGGCCACGATCCCTTCCCATTCGTTCAGATTTAAGGTCGGGAACTCCCGTCGCTCTTCAGCGGAAAGATCCTTCAGGCGCACCTCACACCCACGAGTATCCAAGAGAGATAGAGCGACCCCCCCCCCGGCATCTTCGCGCGGCGACGCCATCGTCAGAATTACCATTGTGATATTGAACCCAGTCCCCACTCCATCCTTCTCGTTCCAGGGCCTCCTCCAGGCCGGCCATGAGCCCCTCATCACTCATCTCAAGAAGCGCGTTCATTTCTGCGCCCTGCAGCTCAGGCGAGGGTTCCGGGGCGCCCTCCACGCCGACCCCCCGACTCCTAACCCCTGGAACTGGGGATCGGGACCTAGGACGAGGAGACTGCTGCCCCTCGAGCGCGCGAACCTGAGTCCGCACCCGACCAGCAGGAAAGCCCCGGAAGTCCTCTCCGCGGGCGACCGCTCGCACGCCGGCCCAGCGCGCCCCCAGATCGAGAATCTCGTTCCGCTGAACTGCACCGTCCATAATCCCTGGCCTATTGGACGCCACCCTCGAGTGGGAACTGTCAGTGGGAACTGTCTGGGACTTGTCCGGCACTTTGGGTCGCGGCTGCTGGGGGCCCTGGCGGAAGAACGCCAGTGTCTCCCAGAGAAAGCTGCGGCGCTGCCTCCGGCAGCTCAAAGCCAGACGCCTGGGCCACGTCTTCTTGCGGGACGAGGCGGGCGCCCTCCTCCAGACGAAGACCCACTGTCAGGGATGCATCTTGGAGTCCCGGTGGACGTTCCCCTTGGTGGCTTCCGCCAGCTTCCGCCGACTGGATGAGCGAAACGGTTCCTGTCGCGCCAGACCCCGAATGGCATGTTGGCGAGTCGGACGCCGCTGTGTCTTGGTCCCAAGCAGTTTGGACCAGACCCCCTTCCCCGACCTGGCGCACGCCGTCGTCGGACAGCATGTCGTTCGGCAACCTAGGGTTGATCCCATACACGAGCTGAAACAGCGCGCATCCGCCCCCACGCAAGCAATGGTTCTTGGCGGCCACGACCTCATGGAGAAGCGATTGCAGCTCGGCCCTACTGGTGATCAAGGAACTCCCCGAAGCTCTAACCAAAATTTGTTTCACCCAGCCCCCGTGTCTTTCGCATCTGCCGTCTTTCCAGAGGCTCTCCGCGTCAATGACGCGGTGGAAGATTCCTAGATGCTCTACTCCCCGCTCGAAGTGCCCTATGAATTCTGGTCCGCCGTCGGACAGCAGCATTTCGGGTGGCCCAAAGGGCCGAGCCCAGGCCCTAAGAAAGGCCCCCCCAGCCCCCACCGAGGTACCATCGCACACCTCCACGATCTGAAGATTAGCACCGTGGCGAACGCAATTGAGCACCAGAACGGACTCGCTGCATGGCTTATATAGAAAGTGACGCCCGCGATGACCCTGCGGAACTAAAACGAGCGCGGCATCGCCACTGAGGGGTGCCCAGCGGGCCCCACCTGGGCCCGGCAATCGGCGCGTTCATATTCGCCCCGGACATGCCCGATAACTTCTGGGCGAGCATGCGCAGCCCTCAAAACGCCCAGGGAGATTACTTTCCGCGGGCGCCCGAGGTTGACATGAGCCTTGCGAATCAGCGTGTTTTTTTTTTCATGGGGGCGTTAATGTCCACCCCGTGTTCCCCGGGGCCCTCCTTCGCCCCGGCCTCCTCGCCTCGCCCTCGGGCCCCTCGGGGCCCCCATCGACGGCTGGGAACGCCCCGACCCCGCCCTGACACGCCCCAAGCTCAGCCCCGCATTCCTCGGCCATCTCGAGAAGGGTGAAATGACCCCCCTGCTCGCACACGCCGCGCATCACGGCGCTAGCGAAGGCTCGGCGGAGCTTCGAGGGTAGATCTGCGATTTTCAAGTGATATGACCCCCCTCCAGATGATGAGCGCGCCCCCCTTTGCACTGTCGCCCTGAGAGCTGACTTCAATGGCAGGGGTCATTGGTCATTATCACGGTGGCCTTCCGAGACAAAGACCCCTCCTCGACCGAGAGGCCGAAACGACATTGGTCGAAAACCACTTCCTGGACCCCTGGGAGTTTTCGAATCATCTCAACCACGTGCGCTCTCCACGAGCGGGCGCCATTAGGGCGCTCAAAAGCAAACCGGCGACCGCCCTGCACCTGCAGAAGAGCAGCCCTCATGCAGAAGGCGAGATGCTCCGGGGCCTCTCGTTTCTTGGCGTTCTGGAACTCAGGAGGTCCGGGGGAGGCACTTTGGAAAAGCTTCCGAATCGGGCTGAACTCAGCACGCGGAAGTTCCAGGAAAACGAACTACGGCTCCTGTTCACCCAACAGGCGGAGAGCCCGCCCCCGATCGTTCTTGAGTCGGAAGTCCCAACCTGCGGCGAGGCCCAGGCTGCCGAACAATCGAAAGCCGGCCCCTTCCAAAATAGGAGCTATTCTGGGTGGAGAGAAGATCTCCATAAAAAACTGATCCCGAAGATCGGAGTCGACCCTTCGGTCGCTCCGTAGAGCCTGAAGCTGTTTCCTCTCGGATTTCGTCAGAAGCACCCCGTAATCATCATTGGTCTTGTCCCCGAGGACGGTATTTTCCCGGGCTGACGCGAAAAAATAACCCCCCTTTCTCGCCGACTGGGCTTTCGGCGGGGAAGACGGCCCCCAGCGAGACGAGCGAGCCCAGCACTCGGCGACAACGCGAGGGCTCAGGATTAGCCGAGAAACATATTCCCCCTGAGGACAGCTTCTTAGCCCGCATCTCCTGAGAGGCGCGCTCGCTCACGACCAGCGGGCCTTGAGGCGCCGCAACTCCTTCTCCGCTTCTCCTGGCTGCGCTGGCTTCCACGGGTCGTCCGTTTCCTTCTCGTTGAGACGAATGTCTCCAGACTTGCCCTGGCCCGAGGACCCCTTGGTCGCCCCCTTGGAGCATGGGCCCGCCGCGAGTCCGTCGGCGGCAGCGAGTGGCTCGCATCCGTCGCCAGAGACTCCGTCGAACCCACCCGGAGGCCCGCCGCCGCGAAGAGTGCGCTCGGGTTCCTCGGCGGCGCCCGCGGACCGGAGGTCGGTCAGCCTCCCAGAGACGGTGGAGCCGTCACCGCTGGAGCCCCTGCGTCCTTGGCCGCATGGTGGTGCAACTCCGCCCGCGACGCCACGGCTGGCGGCGCCTGAGTCCTGTCGAGCGGCTGCGCCCCGATGTAGGCCCACGACTCTGGCGCCACCCCCGCTGGGGGCCCCGCCGCCATGGGAGGCGCCGCGCGGGGCCCAGGACGACTCATCCACTGGCCCAGTGACGAGAGCCCACTGGGCTGAACTGCTGGCTGCGACGCTGCCGACTGGGGTGTCGGCTGAGCGGCTGGCGGTGGCGCTGCTGACGAGGGCGCGATCATCTCGGGCTTCTGAAGCGCGACTGCAGCGGCTTCGATCTTGAATGGATCCACCTTGCTGCTCGCCCCCCCCCCCGCGCCATCGCCTGATGAGACGACTTGCCTCCTGAGCCTGCCCCTGAGCCACCGCCACGGCCTGCATCTGCTCCCAGGCAGTCTTGGAGACCGTCGCGAGGCCCTGCTGCTGCGTCGCCCGGTTCGCCGCCACGCCGAGAATCATGGCCAACTGCTTCTCCATCATGGTTTTCATCTCCTGCTCGGACTTTGCCTCCAAGGCCCTCGACTCCTCGATCTGGTAAACCTGGCGATCCGCAGTGCCCATGTCTCCCAGGTCGCGCACCACGGCTGCCTTGCGCTCGCCGGTTGCCTCGCGCTTGGCTGCCGCTCGCATGGCGGCCTGATGCGCTTGAAGCCCTGCGACTACTCCCTCGGCTTCCTCTGATACACGCTGGCAAGGCACCACTCCACCACCGCTTCCACTGCTGGCGACTGCCAACATTCCGGGGCGCATCGGCATCGGCATCTGGGAGGTGCCGGGCGGTGGCTTGGGCACCGCGATTAGAGCCTGCCATTCGGGGTCGCCGCCGCCCTGAGCCCACCCCTGTCCACAGAGGACGCAGGCGGCGTCCTCCTTCTTGCAAAGGCATGTGCGCTCGGCCTTCACCCCGCCCTTGGTTGGCTTGGTCTCGCGGTAGGCCACTCGCATCGTGCACCCCGAGCAGTAGAACCACTTGCCCCAGGCGTTCCCGCCATGCGACGCCGCGATCGGCGGGCGCCAGCAGGCGCCGAAAACTTCCGAAACACATCGCAGTCATTTCGGCAGGTTGGTCGGCCAGAATCTCTTGGCGCGCGGGAGGTTGCCGAACTCCTCGGTCATCTTGAGCACGTGGAACAGCGCCGCGCCAACGAGGCACGCCCAGCCCTTCCCTCCACTCGTCAGGTTCTCGGGCACGCAAGTGCCCGTGGCTGCGCACAGAGTTGACCTTCATGCGGTCGGTCATCGTGCGTGGACGTTCCTGGACTCCACGACGCCCGCGAAGGTCGCCTGGCTTGGTCGTCGTCGGCCAGGGTGCCGACATCGCTGCTGCCGGGATCCTCGTGGTCTAAGTCCTCTGTGTGCTTGTCACTACAGGCGTCGTCGAATTGCTGCGTGCTTAATGGTTTGAGCCCAGAGGCTGCCGTGGAGCAGGATGAGGAAGGAGCTGAGGCTGCCCTCGGAGACCCCCTCCTGCGACACGACCTGGCCCTCGATTCGGCACTGGACCCCGTAGAGGCAGGGGCGGCCGCCCCCGCCGCCCCAGCCCCCAGCCCCGACCCCGTGGGTGACCCCGACGACGAACTGGACCTGCCTTCTGAAAACTAATCCCTTTGCTGACCCCCCAGATGATCGATCTCTCCCGAGACTGCTGGAACACGAATTGGACGCTCGCCGCGGCTCGCCCTCGGCCCCCGCCCGAATATAAGCCCAGAAGAAAACCGGGGGACGCCCCAAATGGCCCTTCCGGCCCCAGACCCCCCCCCCCCCCAGCGGCCTCCGACAACCCTTCCCGCAAGGCCTGGCTGAGCAAAAGGCGAAGATGGGATGACATACCCCCCCTGCGCCTGAAAAGCATCCTTGGGCCGGTGCGGGTGCGATCGAAAGACCGACGCTGGGGCGTTGAAATACTCGGCGGCAACCGAAAAGTCACCTACCTGGATGGCGCGACGCGCCGAGGGCAGACGCGCCATAGGCGCGCTGACCCCCATCTTGGCGAACCCCATGGTCTGGCTCGGGAGGCCCACCACTCCGCCCAGGCACCCCTGGGAACCCATGGGCAACAGAGGCGGGGCGTCTTGGCTTGGGACGCCCAGCTCAAGAACTCCCATCCGGCCCTCGATGCCAAGAGGGACGAGAGCGGTCGCTAAAGCGGCGACCCTTCCCCCGACGCCTCGAGCGCAGGAGTTCCTGGGGGGGGGCTTGGGATAGCGAAGCCCTTGGAGGCCCAGTGTTCCTCGACCTTCCCGAGGGCGGGTTCCCCGACGAGGCCCTGGCCAGCAGCTGCGTCTACGACCGCGGCCCCGGGCCCCACGGCAAGCAAAACCACAGCATACAGGGACGTGGGGGATCGTCAAAGGTGAGTGTAGACTGAGAACCGTCAACTACATTCACGCACAGAAACGACCCCCCCGCCATGGCCGGTTTCTGACCCCTCCCGCCCCGACCCTGGCCCTGGCGCTTCGGGCGCTCGCGAGACCAGCGGCCCTCGAGGTGGCGCAGCCGGCGCCGAGTGCGCTTGATCAGCTCCTGGAGTGGCAGGCGCCCCTTTCGGGGTCGAAAGGCGCCGCCCGCCGCCCCGCGGCCGGGCCTGCGAGGCTTCGCGCGCCCATCGGCGCCACGGGCTCCAGCTGAGGCGGACCTGTCGTAGAACTTCCTGTCGACCTTCAGCTGCCTCTTCAGGTCGCGATTATGCTTCCAGGTCTTGCGGCGCCCCTTGCTGAGCGCAGCGAGCGCGGCCTGGGCGCCGTCCTTCAGTTAGCTTTTGACGACAAAACGCATTTCAAAAAAATAAGCGCTTAAACGCCAAATGATCGGTACAGCGTTGGACGAATCGCGGCTGACCGAACGCGAGAACGCGAGCGCCCGCGCGATGCTCCTCGCTGCAAACTGACGCCCCGCTTAGGACCGCGATAACAGCGTTTGGCGCGAAAATGCGCGGACCGAATTGCCTGCCAATCGCGACGCTGCGATCAGGAACCGCCGCGCCAATGACAGCGGCAGCGGTGATAATCGAATAAACACCTTGGAGCAAGTGGCGCTGCCACAGCGACATCAAAGGCGCCCTCGCGTTCAATAACACATTGAAGGTCGCGCAACCACGCGCGAGCCCCATGCGACGCTACAGCGCGCAACAGCATGATGAGCGGAGAAGTAGACAAGCAAACGCGACGTGCGTGCCGGCGCGCGCTAACCTACAACCGCGGGCTCGCACGTGCGCGCGCGCATGTTCGAGGGCGGTGGCATCGCCAGAAGTCGCGGCGCGATGGCAACTGGTTGTGCAAATTTGCAGGTCGCCAGGCGCAGTTCTGAAAATTCTCGGGGACGCAAAACCAATGAAAACCGCGCTGCGCATTCAAAGCGACGCGATCACGCGAGACGCACTTTCGCGCGAGACACCAGCGAGGCGTCGGCAACGCGGCGGCGGGCAGGAACGCATTAAATTGCGTTGCCGCGCTTGTGCACCCGGGCCTCCCTGTGAACTTTTGCGACCAGTACGGGTGCACGAAACAGAAGAGCTTCCACTGCACCAGGTATGGCGGAATGGCCCCTGCTAATAGTCTGGCGCGCGAGTGGGCCAGGCAGGGCAATTATTTTTGCGCCGCGTGGGCCGACCACGATTGCCAGGAAAATTATGCACTCACGCAAGAGGATATCGACGGGCTCGGACAGGGCCCGAAATTCTTGGATACCTTTATGCTTTCGCCGGGCCCGCCGATCTGCAAGGATCCATGCTGGCTCGTGGTCCACGTGGCGGCGCCGCCTCATGTGGGCGCCCCCCCCCCCGTTTCGCGGCCCCACATGGAGGTCCACCGAAGGCCCCAATGGCATGGTTCCATGGCGGCGCCGCCCATGTGGGCGCACCCCTCGCACGGTTCGTGGCCCCGCATGGAGCTCCACTGACGGCCCTGCTGGCAGGGTCTACATGGCGGCTGCGCCCCATTTGGGCGCACCCCTCGCTCGGTTCGCGGCCCCGCATGGAGTCCCACCGGAGGCCCTAGTGGCGCGGCCCACATGGCGGCGCCGCCCCATCTTGGCGCACCCCCCACGCATTCGTGGCCCCACATGGCACCCGCAGCTGCATATGGCTGGGTATTTCGCCAAGCTTATTCTAGTCCAGGTCCTAATCGGCCTTTGCGAGGCCCCGTGGGCGACCGCGAGGGGCTCTTTGAGTTTCTTGACACTCGTGGCCGCCCGCCTCTCGGCGAAGGAGTTGAGTTACGTCGCATGCTTGCTGCGCCACGCGCGGGGCGGACTTCATGAGCACTGTGCCCACAGAGCATCCTGCGCACGCTTGTGACGCTGGCATCGAGGCTACAGATTGGAGACCAAAGGTGCTGCGATCACTTCGGCGCCCGCTGTGCGTGGATCCGTCGGGACACGTACTCTACAGGCAAATGCCTTTCTCATTTCGCCATCATCTGCTCTTGCCGCCCCCCTCGCATTCCCCCCGCGCTGTTCTTGCCTTGCCCTGGTTCGCGTTCCTTCTTGTTCTCCTTCTGCGTTGCGCGCGCGCGCCCTTGCTGCCAATCGACCCGCCTGCCCCCCTGCGCCCATGCGCTGCGGGCGGCGCCCAGCCGACAAAAAAAAACGACTGCCCCGACAAAATTGACCGACAAAAAACCGAAACGCCCGACAAAAAAAAACGACAACAAATCTGCCCGACAAAATGGGTCGACAAAAAAGGAGGCGGCCCGGGGGGGAGGAAGAGAGAAAAACAACAAAAAAAAAAAAAAAAAAAAAAAAAAAAAAAAAAAAAAAAAAAAAAAAAAAAAAACGACGGCCGCGACAAAAGATCTGACCGACCCAAGAAAGTGTCGCGACAAAATCGTTCCTGGCTTTCGCTGCGGGGCGGATTCATTGAAATTTCACAGTTAGGATGCGCCCCCGCTGGACCCCGCGGCAATTTTGTCCGACGGTCCGGGTGGAGATTCTGTCGGTCTGTTTGGTTGGGCGGTTTGTCGAAGCAGTCTGGTGCGCCCACGAGGTCGCGCCGCGTTCGCCGGGCGATTCGCGGCCCTAACGGGAGCGCAGTAGCATCGCGCGGCGACGGGGGGGGGGACATGGCGGCGCGGTGGGGGGGGAAGAGGAGGGGGAGAGAGATTGGCAGGAGGAGGAGGAAAACAATGAGGAGGAGGAAGAGGGCGAGGGGACATGGCGGCGGGCATCCCCGACTTCAGCTTGCCTGGCCCAACCCTTCGGGGGGGGGGGTGCGTCGGTCGGCCAGGGCGAGCACTGCGTGGAGCTCGCCCCAGGAAGTTCCCAGGGGAGATTCGGGGGCGCGCGAAGGCTTTGGCATTCCGATGCCTGTGGCAAACCCCGCCGCTGCGCCTGCGCCGCGGGTCGCAGGCCCTCTGGGCGTCGGCGCAGGTTTCGCTTTCCTTTTTTTTGCGCGATGGGGATTTCCAAAATGCCTTGGGGGCTCTCGTGCAAAACTTGCAAGGCATTGTGGACGTTCTCGGCGGCGTCATGGGCCTTCAGGTGGCACTCGTGGGAGCCTCGCAGGGGCGTCGCGGAGGAATGCGGGCCCTGCTGCGGGCAATTTGGGGCTGCTGGTTGACGCTATGTCTCACGGTTCCCTCGTGTTCCAACCCTCTCCCTTTATCACCCTTCCTTCCTCAACCCTACTAACTCGCCCACCCTCCCCCCTGCCCCACCCCCCCCCTTCTCCCTGGCTTTCCCCCTCCCTGGCCCTCCTTCCCCCTTTCCCGCGTCCCCCCCTCCCCCTCCCACCTCGCCCTACTAACTCGGCCCCCCCTTCTTCCTGCCCCATCGTTTCTCTTCCCCTCTCCCTTCCTCGTCGTCGCCCTCCCCCCTCCCCCCTCTTGTCTTTTTTGTTTCTGTTCCTGCCCCTCCCCGTATAATTTCTCTGTTTCGGCGCGCCCAACGCGTCGCTCCGCGGCCCCATAGGAAGCCCCGCCGGAGGCGCCAGTGGCAGGGTCCATATGGCGGCGCCGCTCCATTTGAGCGCACACCATCACACGGCTTGCAGCCCCAGAGGGATCTCCACCGCAGGCCTCAGCGGCAGGGTCCGCCATCTGGACAGCAGAGGGGAACTCGAACGCGGCGCGCCGCAGCGCGCTTCGAAACGAAGTTGGGCACAATGGCATTTTTTACCGCGACGCCGCGAATTTGTTGGCCGCCCCGCGCGGGTGATGCCGAACGCATGCGCGTGCTACCGCATGTGCGCCGACAGAGCTAAGTTCCCGACTTCAGTCGTGAATTGTAGCGCGGGCGCGTGTCAGGCGCCCTCGACGTGTCATGTAAGCCCGCGCGTTGGGCGCCCACGCATCATGTCGGAAGCATGTCATCCTACTACTCTCGCGTAGTGCAGCGCTTTCATTGCAGCGCGGTTCGCCGAGGGCGCTGGTGCGTCGCCGAAAGCGACTGCCAGGTTCCTTTGGCAGGAGGACTGGTGGGGAGGGGTGGAATGGGAGGTGCGCGCGAATGAGGGGGGGAGGGGCAATGTGGCGAGGAGGGGGAGGGCGAGCGGAAGGCGTGGATGAAACGGGGAAAGGGAGGGGGGAGGAAAGTAAGGGTGGTTCAAGGGGGCCGGGGACGCTCAGGGCCCCGCTGGGGGCCCTCTCGGAGCCGCCCTGGGGCTCTCCACGAGCCTCGGAAGGCACCGAAATGGCGCCAAGATAACCCCAAGAGAGCCCCAAGAGAGCCCTAAGAGGGGCCCTGAGGCGCGTGGACTGCGGCCTGCATGCGGTCCGCGCGCTAGTACGAGCGATTGAATCTGAAGGGCAAGGCGCGGCACGTGCGTCATGAAAACGCGGCGCGCGGCAGAAAACAAAATATGATAAGGAAACTCGCGCGCTTCGCGTGCGTCCGTCGACCGAGAGTGCTAAATCAGGGCAATGGCGCGGCGACGACCGCGTTTGTCTCCACACCAATCAATAATTCAAAAATGCAAAACAAATTTGTCGAGGCCCTGGTTTTGTTCCCTGGCGGGGGAGGGACCCGACATCCTCCCAGACGCTGGCTGCGCCCAGGGTGGCCCAGACATCCGCTTCCCCTTCGGAGTTGAGTGAAGAGACGTCAGAGTAGTCGATCAGCAAGTCGTCATCCTCGACTTGGTAGGTCGGCATCGACGGAGCTGGCACTGCAGAACTCCGACCGCCCCTGGGCGACATCCTCGCGTAGGTCTCCGGCCGAACCATCAGATGCGCACACGATGCGCGATGTCCATCTCTCGCCCGGCGCTCAGCGCCGCGGCATAGCTCCTCTGGCCCTTTCGTGAGGACCGTCGCCATCGGAGCGGTCTTCTCGTCGAGGCCGACTCCTTCCTCGAGGAACATTGGCTTCCAGTCGTCTGGGAGGGGGAGACCCTGAAAAGCCACGCGATCGAAAGCCGTGTCGATGCGGGCGCAATACTCGGTCATAGTATCCCCTTGCTTCCGGCTGTAGCCCAGGAGACACTCGCGAACCACCTTTCGGCGTTCGTCGCCCTGCCTTTCGCCCGACAAGAGATCGAGGCGTTGAATTATGGCGTCAAACCCGCGGGGACCACACAACGTAGCATCGTCGATGTCCTCGAGCTTCCGTTTAAGATCTTGGTCCAGAGAGCGGAAGAGCCTGTCCTCCTGCTTTTGCATCTGCACGTCGCTCAGGGACTTTCATCGCGAAGCCTTGCGACGCCACATGCGGTAGTCGGCCAAGGACGTCATCCTTGCCTGGCTTGCTGGAGTCGCCCCAGTCGGAGTAGCGTCGATCAAGATTGGGCTCCCATTTCCCGGCGCTGGAGCGCCACTTGTCATCTGCAGTGCAACTCCACCCCGGATTCCTCGCACCCGCCTGCTTCTCGCCAGAGCGCCAGTCGCCACGACTCCAGGCGGAAGCCCCGGTCGTCTTGACGCCCCAGCCGACTGACAAGCTCCACGTCGCCCTGGACGTCCAGCCAAACTTGTCGCCGCCGTGGCCTCTGCCCTGCCACGTCGGCTCGTCCGTCCAGATGCTTTCCTGCCACCAGCCTGGCCCGCTCTGGGACGCCCCGACGGCACCTGTCCCGGCTTCGGCCGCTCTCCGGGTTGGCTGCTCCTTCCAGCTTGATCGCCAGCCCGCTTGAGCGGTAGCCGAGCCCTCCTTGGGCCAGACCGTGTCGACCTCCTTCCAGCTGTCGTCGTTGTTGTCCTCCCCGGTCAGTTGCCGCTGGGCGTTCGTTGACGACCCGCACGCCCACGCAGCTTGAAGGAGGGTGGTTGCTAGATTCCGCGTTGCCTCTTCATTAAGTCCGAGAGCATCCTGTCGCAACAGCGTGTCTATCACCGCCTGCACTGTAGACTGTCTCCCATCATGCGTCTGTCGCAAGTCTAGATTATCATCGGTTCTCTCGGCTGCCATCTCGGTCCGCGGATACAGAGCTGTTCACAGCTCCGCTTCCAGTGTCGCCCCACGGACGACAGCGTAGAAGATGATGATGTCTATATTATGCGTCCCAACGGCCGACGCGCCACACAGTCCTGACAGTGCCGCTCTGAACAGAGCGGTCGCAATACAACAGGTGAGAAAGTATGGGAAAAGATGGTAGGATACTATGTTCAGGGAGTGATGAAGAATGAGTAGGTGAGGCGGGTCTTGAGCTTAAATGGTACGGACCCCTCACTCATGACCTTCAAGCTCAGGGAGTCTAGTAAGACAGCCCTCATTACCAACGCACGGGCCTCTAGACTCGAATCTCACAACAGGAGCAAGACGGCCTGCCACGCCTAGCTGGAGATAACAAGGAATCTGATCCACGGACCTTCAAGTACGAGAACGGACGCCGACAGCGAGATTCTCATCAGGGTCGGCAAACCCTCACCTCCCTCCCCCACTCCCTCCCTCCCTCCCCCCCTCCCCCCCATCCCGCCCTCCCTCCATCCCTCCCTCCCTCCTTCCCGCCCTCCCTCCCTCCTCCCCTCCCTCCCTCCCTCGCCCCCTCCCCCTCCCTGTCCCCCCCCCGCCTCCCTCCCTCCCGCCCTCCCTCACTCCCTCCATCTCTCCCCCCCCCCCCCCCCCTCACTCCCCCCCCCGCCCTCCCCCCTCCCTCACCTCCTCCCTCCCTCCGACCCTCCCTCCCTCCGTGTCCCCCTCCCTCCTCCTCCTCCTCTCCTCCTCCTCCTCCTCTCCTCCTCCTCCTCCTCCTCCTCCTCCTCCTCCCCCTCCTCTTCTTATTATATTGATAGTATTATTGTTCGTATTATTAGCATTGTTATTATTATGGTTCTTATGATTATGCTTATTCGTCCTCGTCTCCTTCTTAGTATTATTACTATTATTCTCATTAGTATGGTCCTTCGTATTCGTCTTCGTCTTCTTCTTATTATTAGTAGTGCTCTTCTTATTATGATTATTATTATTCCTCTTCCTCTTCCTCTTCCTCTTCCTCCTCCTCCTCCTCTTCCTCCGCCTCCGCCTCCGCCTCCGCCTCCGCTTCATCTCCTCCTCCTCCTCCTCCTCCTCCTCCTCCTCCGCCTCCCTCCTCCTCCTCCTCCTCCTCCTCCGCCTCCTCCTCCTCCTCCTCCTCTTCCTCCTCCTCCTCCCTCCCTCCCTCCCTCCCTCCCTCTCTCCCTCCTCCCTCCTCCCTCATACCTCCTTTTCCTTCTCCTTCTCCTTCTCCCCCATTCCAATCATATGTTCTCCCTGTCGCACCCCGAGGCCGGTCGAAAGGACGGGCCGGGCGTTTCGCCTGAGACTTCCTCACCATGTATGACCATGAAGCTTACACATTGGCAACAGTTTCACAGATGAAGGGCGGATCGTTTTCAACATGTGGCTCTCGCCTTAGCGCCGCGCACACTCGTTCTAGAAAATTAAAAATCTTCACGGATTGAGGGCGGTTCCTTTTCAAAATGTGGCTCTCGCCTTAGCGCCGCGCACGTTCCTTTAAGCCATGCAAGGGTTTCACGGATTCCCATGGTCAACTTACCAGAAGTGATGTTATGGAAGGATTCAGAATTATGAGGGTGCAACAGTTACGTTCATTCACGGCGCAGAAGTCCCAGGAACTGCGTTCTGGCACGATTCAAGATCATCAAGACGCAACAGTCAATTTGATCCGTGGCATTGGAGTTCCGAGAATGATGGTTTGGCATGCTTCAGGGTCTTCAAACGGATGTCTTCCAACGAGGCAGTTCACTCAATGGAAAATACTCCTTGTATGGGGTCTATGAAGAGGGAGCTTGGGGGAAAAGTTTTTTCCAAGATTGTTGATGACTCTTGGGTTTACACGGGTCCTCCTCCTCCTAATCCTCCTCCTCCTCCTCATCCTCCTCCTCCTCCACGCCCTGGAGAAAGCCAGAATCCTGCGCGCGAACGGTCCATCTCAGGGCGCTGGTGACCTCCAGTCGCGGCCAAGGACGTCTGCCGCCTCTTCAAACTTTCGGAAGCTGCCCGACCATGGCCGGTACTGGAGACCTCCCAAATTGGGCCAGAGTGGATGGGGTCGAAGAATCGCACCGCATCGCCGATGCGTAACACTGGCGACGTTGGGACGGAGAAAATCTGACTCCGGGTCGCGGTTTATCGCGTGCCGATGAAATGCGGCGCGATCCGCCGACCCCATGCTCTGGCCCCACATGGGAGGCCTGGGAGTAGTTACTGCCTCCCGTCGCGCGAGCTTTGCCTTGCGGTGACGGCCATCGACTGGCTCGCCGCTCAGAGTCATCCTCCTCCTCCCGTCGGAGATCCAATAACCTGGGTCAACCCTCAGGGGGTTCAGCAACCAAATCGCAAAACCGCGGGATCACCCCGAGCCCCCACTGACTCACCACACGGCATGGTCACCGCACTTTTTGGAGGCCCCAGGGCCCAGGCTCCCGGCAAGGCCCTGACCCAGGTTAGCGCGTCCCCGATCCCGCTCTGTAATCCCTTCTCTCCCGCATCGTCTCCGCTCCACGGGCCACTGCAGGTGCCTCGACGGCGGCGCCCCATTGCCGGCCTGTGCAGAACGCCCGAAAGCCTGGGCATGAGGCGCCGAGGAGGCAAGGAGTGAATCCTCTGAAACTGTGAAGGGGAGACAAGCAAAAGTCCCAGCGCGACGATCCGACTCGTCGCCAGCCTGCAACGCCTCCTCCTCCTTCCCCCTCGGGTCGGACGATAGGGGGGGATCGCAAAGGGAGGGGGGGGTAAGCAACACATCAGCTGCGTGCAGCTCGTTTTCCCTGCGCCTCCCGGCGCGGGAGGCGCCCATGCACCGAGCAGAGCACATGGCGGCAGGGCCTAGACAAGCTGCATGCAGCAGACTCCGCAGCCCCGCATTTTCAATCCCCCCTTTATCGGGCACACAATGCGCCAGATCCACAGATCGCGGACAGTAGGCCAGAAACATGAAGCCAGTGCCGCCCGAGTTGGCGACGGAACGCGTCGATTTCGCATGGAAACGGGACCCGTCGCTAATCCACGCGCCTTAATCAATGTCTGCATTTCCTCGACTTTCGTCCGACCCGATCCTGCTCCTGCACCCCCCTCCAACCCAAGATTAGAACATGATGTACTGTATGTACTCGCTGCCCTCGAGAGCGGAAGCTAAACGCTTCGCGGCCCCTTGAGCGAGCAATCATCAACAGCTCGGAGAAATAGTCGCGCGCGTGTGGGGAGCAGAACGCTCCACAACGGCACGGGCGCTCCCTGGATTTGCAATATCCAGCACCACTGGAAAGGCATCGCTGGAGGACAAGAGGAAGATGGGGCGTGTGTGTTATGGGGAAGGTCAGCGAGTAGCCAGCGCGCCGCGGCGGAACAGAGGGCATTTGTCTGCCCTCGGCGGCGCCCTCTGAATGAGGCACAGCTCACTCGCACGGCTCGAGAGCCTCACTTTCCATACAGCCCCTGGGCGAGCGGGGGGGGGACCCTCGGGCCCCCTCTTCAGGAGCGGAGGAGAATTCAGCAGAAGGCAGGGAAGGGGAGGAGCGGAGCCACAGGCAGCAGTACGTAAAAGTATAGGAAGAGCCAGGTTGTGTCAGCTGGCACAAAGAAAAGGGTCCTGGGAGGGCCCGGGGAGCCCGAAAACGGCGAACCAACTCAGAACCAAATTCCGGCAGGACCCGGATGCTCCACGGCAGGTTTGGGTCCTGCCCGCCCCTGCGGAAGGGACGCAGACCAGGCCGTGAGGATCTGGACGGGCAGCAGGCGAGGCAGGAGCACGAGCAGAAGGATGGGCGACACTGGCTGGATGAAAGACCACGTCAGGATGGGTCAGCTGCGCAATATGTACATGCGGATAGGTGGCACGGTCCTGTTGGCCTACCTCGACCAGAACCCGATAGAAGGGCACTGCCAGCAAATCACAGCGCAAGGAAGGCCAACAACACTTATTGTCGCATGTACTCGGACTTGTGACCCCGCGGTAACGTTTCTACGTCGACAAACGAGTATGCCAGCGTAGAAGCGAAATAGTGAGTGAACTCGCCATGTACATCCGACCTCGTGCAATGGTATGGTGCAAGCTGAGCAGTGCAAGCTACGTAAAGCTTGCTGTGAGGTGCAATCTATGTTGTGGAACTAACTTCTGTTCGCAGTGATGTGTCCACTCCACTACTCGCGCAAACATCCCGACCACCCACCCGCAACTTGGTTTGCAAACTCTCTTAAGACCGTGACGGTGGGTACCAAATGGCACTTGGCAACGACAGCGACGCCGACGACGACAGCGACAACGACGACGACGACCCCGCCGACAACGACTACGACGACGACGACGTCTCCTACGACTTCGACGACGCCGACAACGACGACGACGACGACGACGACGACACCGACGACGACGACGACGACGCCGACGCCGCCGACGACGACGACGACGACGATGACAACGCCGACGACGATGACGACGCCGACGACGACGACAACGACGACACCGACGACGACGACGACGTCAACGACGCCGACGACGACGACGACGACGACGACGACGACGGCGGCGGCGGCGACGACGCCGACGCCGACGACGACGAAGACGACGACGACGCCGACGCCGACGACGACGACGACGAAGACGACGACGACGTCGCCAACGAACACGACGACGAGGGAGGAGGGAGGACGAAGACGGCGACAACGACAACGACAACAACGACGAGGGAGGAGGGAGGACGGCGACGACGCGAACGACGAAGAAGGAGGAAGGACGGCGACGCCGACGACAACGACGAGGAAGGAGGGAAGACGACGACGACAACGACGACGACGACGACGGCGACGAAATAGGAAGGACGACGGCGAGACGCCGACGACGGACGACGACGACGACGAGGGAGGAGGAAGGACGACCACGGCGACAACGACGACGGAAACGACCACGACGCCAAAGAGGACGACGACGACGAACACGAGGAAACACAGAGGACGACGGAGGCGACGACGACGACAACGAGGGATGAGGGAAGACGGCGACGACGACGACGACGACGACGACGACGCAAGGGCGCGCGCGCACGCTTTTGTTAAAAATCCGTGTTGCAAAACCTTGTGTTTGAATAGGATTTCTGGACACACGATTTTGAAATCTTTCCGAAACCGATGGGTTTTGAAGGATTTCGGCATACGCGCGCGACGACGCGCGCGTCTGCACTTCGTCCCATTTTTTTGCAAAGGATTTTCGCGACGGCACACGCGCAAAGGCGTTCGACAGATTTCGACATGCGCGCGTGCGAAGCCCGTTTGGTAGCAATTTGCGAAAATATTGGAAAACCTACGGGTTTCGTAAGATTTCGAAAGAGCTCGCGCGTAAGTTGTTTTAGCAAATCAATGTTGCGAAACCGTGTGTTGTTGTATCTTTTTTGGGAACTCGATTGCGACATCCTTCCGACACCGAAAGTTCTTGAAATATTCCGGCATGCGCGCGCGACGACGCGCGCGTGCGCACTTCGTCCCGTTTGTTGCAAGGGAGTCGCAAAAAAGTGCCAAATGAAAAAATGTCCCCGCGCATTTGTTTAAAACAAGGGAACCTCAGGGCGAGCGATATCGGCCCACCTGGGATAGTGCAAATACATATTGAGGATGGACATGTGGTCATAATCATATATGATTCACGTACCCGAAAGGGGGGCAGATAACGCCAGGGGGGTAGGGTGTGTTTTTGTAGACAAGAGAATTTAAGTGGTACCATCCGCGGACACTCGACACCGGACACTAGACACTGCGTGTGTTTGTCCCGCGGGGAGGCCCCACGAAAGGCTCGGCGGTGACACCGCGGCGCCGACACATATGATAGGATGTCCCGGGTAGCGGGGGGAGACGGAAGAATCGATCAGCCGATTCACTCATGCTGTCGTTGCCGCTGTCGCTGCACGCAAGGGGCCTCGATCGGAAACTACAGAACACTGGCCGGAATAATTGTTTGCCGGGCCTCTCCAAAAGGCTTGCCGTGCAATCTATGGTGTATTCAAACTTCGTCGTGTAACATGTGGGGTCCTGAATACGTCGTGCAATCGATATGGTGCAATGTACGGGGTGCACTCGTGGAACGTCCTCGGGTCCCGTAGGGTCGCCTGTGTAGAAGAATGGCCCCGAATTCCAGGCGGGTCGCGTGCCGGTGCGTGATTCTTGGCGTTCCTCACAAAACTGTTCCTCTGACGGCCCTTGGAGGCCCCCAAGACGGCCCACGAGGGTTCCGAGACAGCTGCCCCCCCCCCTCCCTCATCCATACAACTCGCAAGGGCTGGTGGCGACGTCCGAAACGTCAAGATCCTTGGCACAGATGGCCATACATTAACTCCAAATGTTTGGCGGGAGGCCCCGTTTTAAAGGATTGCCATCCATCCGTGAACTGTTTGCATGATGTTGTACTTGTCTCAGGCGAGAAGAGAAACCGATTTTTTGAAAACGCAGTGGATCCCACACGCGGAACGATTGGGAAAGGCGAGGCAAAGCGATGCGAGCGCGCGGCTCCGCTGGGGGCGGAGCCCTTTAGGGCCTGCGCGGGGGGGCCGGGGCCGTCAATGTTTGTAGCCCTTGTTTGCCAAGCTGCTGAGTGATGAGCTGGTGGACGCTGGAGGTCAAGCGGCGCAGGTGGAAGTGGAGAGTCGAAGCCAGATGCTGGAGTCGACGTGCTCGGCGGTCGGCAGGTGGAAGTGGAAGTGGAAAGTCGGATGCTGGAGGGCGTAGGTCGGGGCGCTGAACTGCTGGAAGCTGGAGGTCGATGGGTGGAGGTGGAGGTGGAAAGTCACACGCTGCTGGATGGTGGAGGTCGGAGTGCTGCGCTGCTGGACGCTGGAGGTCGACGGGCGGAGGTGGAAATGAAAGTCGGACTTCTGGATGCTGGAGGCGGGAGTGGCGAGCTGGAAGAAGCTGGAGGTCGATTGGTGGAGGTGAAAATGAAAATCGGATGTCGCACGCTGGAAGACTGGATGTGGACGTGAGAGTTGGGGGTCGAAGGTGGAGGTCAAAAGCTTGGAATTGGTACGCATGCCCACCTCGCTCTGGCTCGATTTCACGTATTGGAGGATGGGCCGGGTGTCTCAGTTCGCGTCGTCCGTGCTTTGCTGGTCGACGGCGCATCGTGCAAACTTGTCCCATAAGCCCTGCCAAGTGTAGCAATCGTGCGCCAGTGCAAACCACCAGTCGCAGCCAGTATCATCGGGGAGTCTCTTGTTGTGGTCAAGCATATCCATGGTGACCAAAAATTTGACGATCTCGTGGTCCCAACGCTGTCGCTGTCCGCCTTGTTTTCGTTGTGCGGGTCTTCTGTCGCGCAGAAGAGGCTGCCAAGAGGCGGCGCGTCGCGCCCAGCGGTCGGCGTGTAAATTGGAAACCCGCTTGGCCCATCTCCACTTTGAAAAAGAATGCGGAACCCAATCGCCGACTTTCGCGCGTCTGGCATGGGCATCGGCTGTGTACGTCGCTCGTCGGATGAAGTCCACCCATCGCTCTAATCCGTCGTTCCTGTTGGTGTCGCCGTCGTTGCTGCTGGTGCTGCCACCGTCGTCGTCGTCGCTGCCGCTGCTTGTAGTGCTTCCGTCGTTGCGAAAGTCGTCGTTGGTACTGCTGTCGTCATTGTCTGGGTGGCTCTCGGCAAAGTCTCCATCAAGCTCTGCGCACTCTGCTCCATATTTATCCTCCTGCTGGCCGCTGCTAAGTTGGAGGTCTTTCTCGCCGCCATTCCAGTGATTCCATCGCGTGCGTCGTCTGCCAGTGCCCACGATGATTCGGATCATCTTCCGCTGTGCACGCTGTAGTAATGTAAGCATGTCTCTGGCTAGGGCCCACGAGCTGCATCCGAACGTGACACTGGGGCGTTACGGCCCCATTGAAGAGGCGTAGGCGACTCGCGAAAAGGAAGTGTTTGCATGCCAACTTGTGTCTTAGTTGGTTGAAGCTGTTCTCGAGCTGTTGCCGAGCTCCGTGGTTATGTTGTCGAGTTCCGTGATGTGGAAGTCATGGTATGTAAGTGTGTTTCCTGTCGATGTACTTCGTGTTCTGCGTTGCGTCCAAAGTCTCGACACTACCCCTTTTCGACGTTAGTGGCCTTGATAAATATGCCTTGTCGCCGGGTGTCGTTGGTCGGTATGTTCGTCTTGCCTGGGTGCAACTCAAGGCCGCATTGTGTCGAGTGGAGCTTGAGGTCGCGCAGTAATCATTTCACCTGACGACTGGAGCTTGAGGTCGTGCAGAAAGCATTTCAGCTGACGCAAATTTGGCGCACACCATAAACTCTCATCTGCAAAACAGAGGTTGGTGAGGAGGGTGTCTGCGGTGAAACCCACATGTATGCCAAACTGTTTGTTGCGCCATGTGTCCTTCACGTTGAGAAGTAGGGAGCTCAGTGGGTCTCCTTGTTTCACACCTCGCTGGATGTTCAATTGTCTGCTCGTGCTGTCCGTCCGTACTGTAGTGGTCTGGTCGGTGTAGAATTGTTTGAGGAGGTGTATGTAGGATGCCGACACCTGCTGCTCTCTGAGTGAGTCCCATAGTGCGTTGTGGTTGACACAGTCGAACGCTTTCTTAAAGCCAACCGCTGCTACCCAGAGTGGTAGTTGCCAGTATCCTGACTGGTTCTGCAGGAGAGCCGTCGTGAATAACTGGTCGTCGGTACTGTAGCCGTGTCTGAAGCCTGCTTGGTCTACGCTTTGCTGATTGTCTGACAGTGGACACAGTCGAAACGATTGGGGAAACGTAAGACCAATGTGCGCGGGGCTATGGCGAGGGCAACAATGTGCTGCCCTCCAGCAGTGTAGCTGCTGGCCACTTTACGGAGAATGCGCACGGTGCCGAATCGACAACGACTTGTAGAAACAACACATGCCCTCCATCCGCATAGTTGTGGGAAGTGTTGAAAACGAATGTGCGCGGCACGAATGCGAGAGCCACATTTTAGAAAGAGCTGGCCCCCCATTCATGGACGTGCTGGAAAATTGAAGCTTCGGGGCCACAGATCACAAGGAAGTCTCAAGCGAAACGTTTGGCTTGGCCTACAGACGTCTGGTGGTGCGGTGGAAGGAAGTGGAAGACGAATGGAGGAAGTGGAGACGAATGGAGGACGAATGGAGGAAGGGATGGCTTTGTTATCAGGAAGACAAATGGAGGAGGTGGAGATGGAGAGGAGAGCAGGGGGCGAAGGAGGAACGGGAGGAGGGCGCAGAGGAGAGATCGAATCGAATCGAGCTCTGGAGACATTAAGTCAGATCGTCCACTCGTGAGAAGGCTGGGCCACTCCTGGTGTCTCGCACCAATTCACAACAACAATATGCTTGCTACGGTGCCCTGCGGACCCACCAGGGAACTTTGCTACTCCTGCTTTGCGGACAGGAGAGAACTGCTCTGGGGATATGTGGCACTCTCGTTCGCAGACAGGCTGAGAGGCCAACGCGTACCCACATGACTGCAGGGAGAGATCCCTGCTTAGAAATAAGATTAGGGGCAACCCAATCGCAGAGGAGAAACGGAAGAAGGGAGGTGGATCGTATCATAATCATAAGCAACATCGTCAGCATCAGTGGTAGTCATCATCATCGCAATCATGGCCACCATCGCGCGATGCATTGCCGCCATACGCTGGGGAGGAGCGTTGACTAGATTTTGATCACACTGACACTCCTCCTCACCCTTCTGCTTCTCCCACTCATTGTCATTCCTCCCCCCTCCTCCCCCACTTCCTCCTCCTCCTCCTCCTCCTCAATACATCTTCCTCATGTATAACGCCTCCCTTATAGATAACGCCTCGTGTCGGTAGGGCGGGCCAGGCGTTTCGTCTGAGGCTTCCTCACCATTCGTGATCCTGAAGCTTGAAGTTTGCAGCAATTGCATGGATGGAAGGCGGGTCGTTTTAAGGCTGCGGCTCTAGCTTAGCGCCGCGAACATTCGTCTTCAAAGTTCGCAGCAAGCTCAAGGATTGAGGGCGGGTGGTTTTCAAGATGTAGGTCTTGCCTTAGCGCGGCGCGCATTCACCTCAAAAGTTTGCAACAACTGCAAAAATGGAGGACGGGTGGTTTTCAAAATTTGCGGCAGCTTCACGAATCAAGGGCGGATTCTTTTCAGCGTGTGGCTCTGGCCTTAGCGCCGCGCACATTCGCCTTGAAACTTTGCAGCAATTTCATGGAATCGAACGGTTGAACTCCCAGGAGTGGCGTTGTGGTACGATTAGGATCATCAGGACGCAACAGTCAAGTTGACTCGCTGTGTGAAGTCCCAGGAACGGCGTTCTGGAATGATTAGACACTGTCAAGATGCAACCATCACGTTGCTTCGCTGCGCTGAGCCACAAAAGAGGGTTGTCGGCACGATTGAGGATTCTCAGACTATTGTCTTCAATGGAAAACCTGGAAGCGCCGATTTCGTTCAGTGGGCTCGTAGGGGGGACAAGAAGAAAAGGATGGTGGCGACACGCCAAGGCGGCGGATGTCAAGGATGGCAGCGTTGATGACGGGGAGAGCAGAGAGGGGGGGCAGAAGGACAACGAGTAGAAAGACAAGCGCGTGGACGTGGAAGAGATGGAGGAGGACGTTCACGAGGAGCAACGAAGCGGGCGTAAGATGAGGAGGAAGAGGAGAAGAAGGACGACGACGACGGCGAAGAAGGACGGTAAGGAACCCGACGAAAAGGACGTCGAAGAGGAGAGGGGTCCTCTTGATCTTTCGAGGCTACCCTGTGGGCTGTTGAGGCCGTCTGGGGTTATCTTGGGGCATCCTGGGGGGCTCTTGGGGGCCAGTCGGGGTCCTCTGAGCAGGGCAGAAGGACAACGAGTGGGAAGACAAGCGCTAGGACGTGGAAGAGATGGAGGAGGACGAGTACAAGGAGGAACGAAGTGGAGGAGAAGAGAAGACGAAGAAGAAGAAGAATAAGGACGACGACGACGACGAAGGACGGTAAGTCGCCCGATAAAAAGTACGTCGGAAAAGAGAGGGGTCCTCGTGATCTTTTGTGGCTACCCTGTGGGCTGTTGAGGCCGTCTGGGGTATCTTGGGGCATTCTGGGGGCCTCTAGGGTGCCTGGTAGGATACTCCTGGGGGCTAATGGAGTCTTCTTGGGCTGTCTGAGCATCTCTTCGGGTTCTGTGAGGGCTCTCTCAGGCTAGCTTGGCGCCAGGTTGGGCTGTTTGGGCGCCGTCTTGGGGCCCTCTTGGGCAGTCCTGGGGCCTCTTCGGGCGCTCTTGGGGGCCTCTGGGCGCCTCTTGGGGGCTTTTTGGGTTGGGGGTCTCTTGACGCCCTCCGGGAGCGAGTCCAAGACGATGTTGGAATGGAGACCCCTCTGGAGCCGATTTTCTGGGGATGTCACAAGCGAAACGGCCATTCTTCAGAAACCTGATCAGACAAGGACGGGAAGCGCCGTTTTGTAGGCTTATTGGGCACAAGGACGAGGACTAAGAAGACAAGGGCGAGCACGAGGAGGAATGCGGAGGACGATGACGACGACGACGAGGACGACGACGGAAAACAGGAAGAGGCAATTGGAGAAGGACGTTGAATCAGCAGAGGGTCCTGGTGACCCTATCGGGCTACCCTGAGGGTTTTTGGCGCTGCGTGGGGTTGTCTTGGGGCTTGTTGGGGGCTTCTCAAGGGCCTCTTGGGTCCTCATGTGGGCTCCTGGGGTCTTCTTGGGCTGTCCAGGTGCGTCGTGGAGTTATTTGCGAGTTTTCATGGGTTGCTCGGCGCCATCTGGGGCCGTTTTGGGCCGTTTGGGGGCCTCCTGGGGCGTTCCTGGGAGCCTCTTGGAATTTTCTTGGCCCGTCTTGGGCAGTTCTGGGGCTCTCCTGAACTGTCTGGGTGCCTCCTGGAGCGCTCTTGGCTGCCATTGGGGCCCTCTTGGGGCGCTCTACGGGCACTCTGGGGCGTCTTGCGAGCCTCATTTGGGCCGTTCGAAAGCCCTGTGGGAGCGATTCCAAGACGATGTCGATTCGGAGTCCCCTCCGGCAGTTTTTCCAAAACATTTTCCTGACAGGAACGGAAAGCGCGCGAAACCGAAGAGCTCGGCAAGAACATGTACCAGCATCGAGATCGATTGTAGCATAAGTGCTACGACCCTTAGAGTCTAAGCGCGATGCCCGTCATCCGCCATGTCCCGATCAAGGCCCGATCCCGCCACCACTCCTCCCCTGGACCCCTCCACTTGGTAAATATGTTTCCCTCCGGGCCGATAAAGAATGTCCATCGCGCAAAGCGCGCTTCCCGTCATCCACCACGCCCCGATCGATCAAGACCCGATCCCGCCACCACTTTTTCGTAGACCCCTCCACTTGATAAATATGTTTCCCTGTGGGCCGATAAACAACGTCCATCGCGCGACCCTTCGAGTCTAAGCGCGCTTCCCGTCATCCGCCACGCCCCGATCAAGGCCCGATCCCGCCACCACTCCTCCCTCGGACCCCATCTACTTGAGCAGATTTTTCCACGTGGGCCGAGAAGCAACACCCATCGCGCAACTCTTCGAATCTAAGCGCGTTTCCCGTCATCCACCACGCCCCGATCAAGGCCCGATCCCGCCACCACTCCCCCCTTGGACCCCTCCACTTGAAAACATTTTCCCCCCGGGCCCAGAAGCAACGCCCATCGCGCGACTCTTCGAATCTCACCGCGCTTCCCGTCATCCGCCACGCCCCGATGAATGCCCGATCTCGCCACCACTCATCCAGTGGACCCCTCCACTTGAGCAATTTTTTCCACGTGGGCTGATCAGCAACGCCCATCGCGCAACTCCCCGAGTCTAAGCGCGCACCCCGTCATCCGCCACGCCCCGATCAAGGCCCGATCCCGCCACCACTCCTCCCCTGGACCCAATCGACTTGATAGATATTTTCCTCCAGGCCGATAGGCAACGTCCATCGCACGACTCTTCGAGTCTAAGCGCGCCCCCCGTCATCCGCCACGCCCCGATCAACGCCCATTCCCGCCGCCACTCCCCCCCTGGACCCCTCCACTTGATAGATGCTTCCCTCCGGGCCGATAAGCAACATCCATCGCGCGACTCTTCGCGCCCAAGCGCGCTGCAATCACGAGGTCTCGCGAGCAATCACAAGGCCAACCGCGTGGTCAACCCGCGCGCACGCGCATCCACAGACGTCGCGCACCAAGCTCACCACCCTCTGGTGGAATGCTCGCACATCAGCACCCGGCCCTCCGACCAGAGGACTGGCGGCAGGCAGGGAAACTCCAGCGGCGCAACGCGGCAGGCGCAGAGGAGCATAGAACAGCGATGATGGAGCCGCCCTCACCAGCAGCGCAAAGTTGGCAGCGCTCCTGGATGGCGAAACGAGGGCGGCAGAAAGACAGATTCGACACCTGTCTGCGGGCTGCGGGCCGAGCCAAACAAAAAGTCGCCGACGCAGCAGGCCCGGGGGCAGGGAAAACGCAGCTGACACGCCTGCGTTGAATAAAAAATGCAATAGCTGAAATCTCACCAGGGCGAGCGCAACAATGCTTGGCCGAGACTAAGCACTGCGACCACAGTCAGCTCTCGCGAGCCACGGAAGAGCACTGCAACAGCTAGCCGTTCTGCTTGATCCGAACGCCACGGAATTTGTTGGCGACGCCGACCGCAAACCACCGGACGCAGGCACACGGGCAGCCAAGCCACCTGGTCACTGTCGGGTCCCACGCGAGCCATCTGGTGAGCACGATGCCTACTTTGCTGCGCAGCCGGGGACATACCCTGCTGCGGGCACTCAACTCCGTTGCGTCGAGGTAGCAGATACGTCTGTCCGCGGGCTGGCGTTCAGCGTACACGATGGCCCGTGGCGCCGGGATCGCCCCGAGCTCCCTCGAGCCAAATGACCAGGCCACAGCTAACAAACGGATGGTCGAGGCCCTGGCGCGCACGACCACTTGGGCACCCACGCATCTCCCGCGGCTGTTGCAACTGCTGCGTCGCCGAGTTGAGTAACCCCATAGCGTCGACATGCCTCAGCGCCCTGGCCTGCGTGGAGATCGGACCACGACCACGCTCGCCCTCTGGCGAGAATGGCACGGCAGGCACGGTGATAGCTCCTTGTGCTGTGCACTGGCTCGCCCCCATCATCGGCGTCAGTCGACGTCGCGGAGCTCCACGGCGATCGCGCCGCCACCGAGAGCTCGGCCTTCCAGCGTGGACTGAGTCGGCTAGCGATGGCGAGAAGAAGAGAAACGAGGCGCATCATGCACCGCCGTCGACTGGGAGGCATGCTGGGCGGGGGCTTGCGACCCCGATGACGCGATCAGAATCGCCAGAAACGCTCGAACCAAAGCCTTTTTTTTTTAAGCGCGCTCTGTTTCTTTGGAACCGCAACCCCAAATCAAGAGGTCTAGCGAGCTATCAAAAGGCCAACCGCGCGGTCGACCCGCGCGCATGCGCATCCACAGACGCCACGCACGAAGCGCACCACCCACTGGTGGGAAGCTCGCACATCAGCACCTGGCCCTCTGGCCAAGGGACTGGTGGCAGGCTAGGAAACTCAAACGGCGCAACGCGGTAGGCGCGGAAAGGCAAAGCACCCCAACGCTGGAGGCGCCCTTACCAGCAGCGCCCTTACCAGCAGGCGCCCTTACCAGCAGGCGCCCTTACCAGCAGCGCTGGAGGCGCCCTTGCCTGGCGGCAGGCAGACAGACCGCCCACCTGTCTGCGGGCTGCGGGCCGAGCCAAACTGAAAGTCACCAACGCAGCAGGCCAGGGGACAGGGAAAAGGCCAGAGACGCGCCAGCATTGGAAACCAACAAAACACAGCAAAACCAACAAAAAATGAAGCAGGTGAGACCTCATTATGGCGAGAACACAAAACTTGGCCGATCCTAAGCGCTGCGGCCACTGCAGGCTCCAACGGGCCACGGAAGAGCACTGCGCCAGCTTCCCAGTCTGCTTGGTCCCAGTGAGCGCGATGCCCGCTTTGTTGCACAGCCTTGGACAGGCCACGCTGAGAGCCCAACCCCGATGCGTCGAGAAAGCAAGTATTTCGTCCGTAGGCTGGCGTTTGGCGCACAAGATGGCCTGCGGCGCCAGGGTCACCCTGAACCTCCTCGAGCCAAATGACCGCGTTACAACAATATGGAGAGATGGTCGAGGCCCCGCAGCGCCCCCGCACTTGGGCGCCCACGCATCTCCCGGGGCCGTTGCAACTGCTGCGTCGCCGAGTTGAGCGACTCCTTAGCAACGGCCCGCCAAAACGTCCTGGCCTTCACTGCGATCGGACCACGACCGCGCTCGCCCTCTGGCGAGAATGGCACGGCAGGCACGGTGATGGCAACGGATACCGCGCACTAGCTCGCCCCCGTCATCGGCGTCAAGCGACAGCGCGGAGCTCCACGGCGATCGCGCCGCCGCCGAACGCTCGGCCCGCCAGCGCGGGCAACTTCGGCCTGCGACGGCGCAAAGAAGAAGGGGAAACGAAGCATGTCCCGCCATCGACTGCACGCATGCCTCGCGGGGGCTCGCGACCCCGCCGACACGCGAGAAACGCCGGGAATCGCTCGTGCCGGGGCCTTCCAAGCCCGCTTCCCGCCAACCGCCGCGCCCCCGCGGCGGCCGAACGCCACTCCTCCCCTGGGCCCCTCCGCTTGATAATAACTTTCCCCTCGAGGCCTATAGACAACGCCCATCGCGCGACTCTTCGAGTCCAAGCGCGCCCCCCGCCACGCGCCGAGCCCCGATCGAGGCCCAGTCCCGCCGCCGCTCCTCCCCTGGACCCCTTTCACTTGATAAACATGTTTCCCTCCGGGCCCAGAAAACGCCCACCGCGCCAGCGCGCCCCCCGTCGCCTGCCGCGCCCCGATCAAGGCCCGACCCCGCCGCCACTCCTCCCCTTGACCACTCCACTAGATACCGTTCCCCTCTGGGCCGATAAGCAACGCCCATAGCGCGACTCTTCGAGTCCAAGCGCGCCCCCCGTCGCCCGCAACGCCCCGACCAAGGCCGAACCCCGCCACCACTCGCCCCATGGACCCCGTCCACTTGAAAAATACCCCCCCCTCCAAGCCGATAAGCAACGTCCATCACGCGACCCCCCGAGTCTAAACGCGCTCCACGTCGCGCGCCGCGCCCCGATCAAGGCCCGATCCCGCCGCAACCCCCCCTGGGCCCCTCCGCCTGGCGCGCACCCCCCCCCCCCCCCCAGGCCCAAAAGCAACGCCCATTGCGCGACTCTTCGAGTCTGAGCGAGCCCCCTTGGAACCGCCACCCCAGATCAAGAGGTCTCGCGAGCAATCACAAGGCCAACCGCGCGGTCAACCCGCGCGCGCGCATCCACAGACGTCGCGCACGAAGCTCGCCACCCTCAGGTGGGAGGCCCGAACATCGGCACCCGGCCCTCTGACCAGGGGACTGGCGGCGGGCAAGGAAACTCCAACGGCGCAGCGCGGTAGGCAAAGGGATGCATAGAACAGCAATGCTGGAGCCGCCCTTGCCAGCAGCGCAAAGTCGGCAACGCTCCAGAACGGCGAAAAGAGGGCGGCAGACAGACAGATCAACCACCTGTCTGCGGGCTGCGGGCCGATCCAAACTCGAAGTCACCAGCGCAGCAGGCCTGAGGGCGGGGAAAACGCAGGAGACACGCCAGCGATGAAAAAAAAAAGTGCGACAGCTGAAATCTCACCAGGGCAATCGCAACATTGCGTGGTCGAGACTGAGCACTGGGATCACTGTCGGCTCTCACGAGCCACGGAGGAACACTGCGCCAGCTTCTCATTCAGCTTGGTCCGAACGCCGCGGAATTGGTTGGTGAAGTCGACCGCAAATTACCGGATGCAGGCACACGGGCAGCCAAGCCACTTGGTAGCTGTCGGGCCCCACACGAGCCACCTGGTGAGCGCGATGTCCGCTTTGTTGTACAGCTGGGGGCAGGCCTTGCTGAGGGCGCTCAACTCCGCTGCGTCGAGGCAGCAGATGCGTCGGACCGTTGGCTGGCGTTTAGCGTGCACAATGGCCTGCGGTGTCGGGATCGCCCCGAGCTCCCTCGAGACAAATGACCAAGCTACAACAAAACAAAGGATTGACCGAGGACCCAACGCGCCCCAACACCTGGGCGCCCACGCATGTCCAGCGGCTGCTGCAACTGCTGCGTCGCCGCGCTGAGTAAACCCATAGCGTCGACATGCCGCAACGCCCTGGCACCCATAGACATCGGACCACGACCGCGCTCGCCCCCTGGCGTGAATGGCGCGGCAGGCACGGTGATAGCTCCTTGCGCCGTGGACCGGCTCGCTCCCATCATCGGCGCCAAGTCGACGTCATGGAGCTCCGCGGCGATCGCGCCGTCGCCAAACGCTCGGCCCTCCAGCGTGGATTGAATCGGCGAGCGATGGCGAAAACAAGAGAAACGAGACACATCATGCACTGCCATCGACTGGGGGGCATGCTGGGCAGGGGCTCGCAACCCCGCTGGCACGATGAAAATCGCCAGAAACGCTCGAGCCAGGGCAGCGCCTTCAAAGCGAGCTTCGCGTCATCCGCCAGGGTTCCGCGGAAGAGAGACCCCTAGCCCTTCCCCTCCTGCACCTCCAGAGTGGAAATATCCCCCCTCCGGGCCCGAGCCAACACCCATCGCGCGATTCTTCGGGCCTTCGCGCGCTTCCCGTCATCCGCCGGGCCGTCATCGCGGAGGGAGCCCGCGACCTCCCCTCCTGCACCTCCCCGGTTGAAAAATTGCCCCTCCGGGCCGGAACCAAAATCAACGGCGCGACTCTTCGAAACTCAGCGCGCCCCCCGTCATCCGCCAAACGAGAAATATGTTCCAACCCGGAGCCCGTTTTCCCTTGCGTCTCTGCTCTTTATTAGTAACTAGTAAGCCTGGCCTAAGAAACTCCCATCACCTTCTCGTTCCGAACCGGCACTTCCCGTCATCCTCCAGGCCGTCATCACGGAACAATCCCGAGCCCTTCCCCTCCTGCACCTCCACAATTGACACGCGTTTCCATCCGGGTCGAAACCGGCGTCCATCGCGCGACTCTTCGAGTCTTGGCGCGCCCCCCGTCATCCGCCCTGGCCTGATAAAGGAGCAACCTCGAGCCCTTCCCCCCTCAGACCCCCCAATCCATAATATGTTCCTCTGGGTCTGGGTCTGCAGCAGCGCCCATCGCGCGACTCTTCAAGCCCGGGCGCGCTCTTTTTTTGTTTGAAGACGCAACCCCAACACAGAGGTCTCGCGAGCATCCACGGGGCCAGCCGCAAGGTCGGCCCGCGCGCGCGCCCATGGACGCAACGCACCTGCCGACCACCACCCGGCGGGGAAGCCCGCGCAGCAGCACGCGACCCTCTCGCCCAAGGGCCGGCGGCGAGCAATGGTTTTCAAACGGCGCAACGCATCATGCGCAAGAGAAGCATAGCACAGCATAGCGGGAGCCGCCCTTACCAGCAACGCAAAGTCGGCAACGCCCCCAGCCACGCCAGGGAGCAGGGCAGCGGGCCGAGCCAAACTCAAAGTCACTAACGCAGCGGACCAAAAAGGAATGGGGGCGGACGAAGGGACACAAGCGTCGGAACAAAAAATAACCAGGGGCCTGCGGCAGGCTTCACTGATGAAATGAGCACTGGTGCAGCAACCTGGTGGACTCACCTGAGGCATACCCAGCATCCGAGTCTACTACTTCACTTCCTTGAACTCACGGCGTGGAGCGAGGAGAGTGGTCGTCGTCGATCGCAAGTCCCGCAAGCTCCTGCCAATTCGACGCCCCACGGGGTTGCGGGATGGATTCGATCAGCACACGGTGGCGGTCAGTCGCTCCGATCCAGCAGCGCGACGCCTGGAACGGGTCCTGCTGAGGGGCCTTTTCGCTGGCAGCGGACGCCGCCTGGGGCGCCGCAGGGACTTGCAGCAAGATGCTCTCGGCCATGTCCTCCTCCTCGGCGGCGACAGCGGACAGACGGGTTTCCTCCCCCACACAAGCCACGGAGGAAGACTGCATACGTCTGCCCACCAGTTGTCCCAGCTGCCATCGTTGTGTTACTGTGACACCGCCCCATGAAGCAACCTGCGTGGATTCCATCCGTGGGGAAGGCGTGATGATGCAGTCAGGGCGATCCCAAATCCGAGCTTCAGGCGAGTATGCTGTGTCGCCGTCTGAAGTAACCACATAGCTGGAGTGTGCCGCAACGACCTGGCCTTCATGAAGGTCGACCTCAGACCACACCCGCCCTCTGGCGAATATGGCTCGGCAGGCGCGGTGATAGCTCCTTGTGCTGTGCACTGGTTCGTTCCCATCCTCGGCGTCGGTCGACCGCATGGAGCTCCACGGTGATCGTGCCATCACCGAACGCTCGGCCGTCCAGCGTGGGTAACTTCGGCTAGCGATGGAGCATTAACGTGTCCCGCCATCAGCTGCATGCATGCTGCGCGGGGGCGTCCGACCCCGCCGACGCTCGAGAAACGCCAAGAATCGCTCGAGCCAGGGCCTTCTGAACGCGCCTCCCGTCATCCGCCAGCGAGTTACGCGATGCAGCCAGTATCCTTCATTTAGAAATTTAAATAAAAACAAGCCCCAAAACCAACGGTGCACGCCTGAGGCGCTTCCCGTCATCCGCCTCTGTGCCGGTGGGCACGGAGTGGGCGTGTCCTCAGGTCCTTTGCCCAACCGTCGAAGCCTCAATCCTGACTCTGGAGGAGTCTGTAAGGGGGCCGGACCCCGAATTCTCAAATCTCCCCAGGCTTCCCGCGTGCCCCCTGGGCTCCCCCGCATCTTGTCGTGCGACTTTTTCGGACCTAAGAGGGCCCCAAGACGGACCAACAGGCCCCACGAGGCCCTCAGACGGTCCAAGAGGGCCCCGTGTCGCATAAAGATCGTTCCAAGACGCCCAAGATGGGAGGCCTCGAAGACGTCCCAAGAGGCCTCCAAGAGGCCTCCCAAAGAGGGCCAAGCGGGCCCACGAGGCCCCCAAGACCACCCCGCGACGGCCCAAGAGGCTTCCATGAGGGCCCCACGACGGCCAAAGAGCGCCCCAAGACGGCCCAAGAGGCGCCCAAAACTGGCCCAAGAGAGGGGACACGAACCGAAACTCTGAGCTTTCTGCCCCGAGAGGCCCCTGGGAGGCCCCAAGAGGCGACCAAGAGGCCCCAAGAGGCCACCAAGAGGCCCCCAAGAGGCCCCAAGCGGCCCCAAAACGGCACCCAGCCCTCCAAACTGCCTCCAAGAGGCCACCGAGAAGCATCGCACGAGATCCGAACGAACATCCAATGGGCTTTCTACCCACAACCCAGGCACGGTGGCGGGATGGGCTCAAGGCTATCAGGTAAATTCTTATTGTAGGGATGTGTTCGTGCAACATGATTCATGCGTCCTGGGTTTGCACTGGTCCTCCTCCTCCGCCAACATCTTCCTCCTCCTACTCCTCGTCCTCCTGATCCTCTCCTCTCTCCCCCTCCTCCTCCTCCTCCTCCTCCTCCTCCTCCTCCTTCTCCTCCTCGTCCTCATTACCCTCCTCCTCCTCCTCCTCCTCCTCCTCCTCCTCCTCCTCCTCCTCCTCCTCCTCCTCCTCCTCCTCCTCCTCCTCCTCCCTCCTCCACACGCCGCGACGGCCTCGGTGACGCAAAAGCTCACGAGGTCGTCATACGGATTGTCGCTGCTGAATGCAAGCGCCGCTGCACGCCTTCCCGGGCCGTCGCTTCAGCAAGGCGTTCATTCCTTAGGGGCAAAACCACCAGCAAGAGTTCGACTTTCTTCAAAACAGCGGTGGACGATAGTGCCAAGGAGGGGAGCAGGAGCAAGTGGAAGGAGAACAGTCCTTAAAGGAATGGGGGAGGCAGCAGCAGCAGGCAGCTTCACCAGACAGGGCAGGATGGGGAGAAGCAGCGGCCACGGCAGTGGCAGCGGCGGAGGCAACACCGATACACTCATTCGTCCCTTTCTGGCCATCCCCCCATCGCCATCCTCATCTTCGTTCTCACTTCTCGTCCTCTCTCTCTCTCTCTCTCCCTCTCTCCCCACCACCTCGTCCTCCTTGTCAAGATTGTGACAGAGCCGTGCCGCTCGGCAATCGCATCTTCTTTTTGCTCGCGCATTGCAATCTGCGCGGAACACCAGCACCAACACCACCTTTCGCCGTGGAAAGATCTGCTAGGCAACGCGAAGCAACGGATCACGCTACAGCTGAGCAATTCTGAAGAATGAGGGGGGAGGAGAGAAGAAAGTTGAGGAGGAAAGGGGCAGGGGAGGAGGGAGGAGGGAGGAGGGGTGGGGGTAGAAAGCGGGGGGGCAGGAGCATGAGTGCGATGAAAGGCCAAAGACCACGGTAGAACGCTGGCGCCCAAAACCACTCCAAGACTCCGCACAGGCCCCGAACAGGCCCCCAACAGGCACCCAAAAGGCACTCGAGAAGACCCCAACGGGCCCCCGAAAAGCCTGAGGTGTCGTCAACGCAACAACCATGCAAGGTTACGGCCATGCCCCGCTACAGCATCATCGCGCCGCCTCCCAGACTGCCCCTCAGCTGGCTCTACTCGGACTTTCGGGAAAGCTCGTCAACCCGCGTCAATGCTGCACTGGCACGGTGGCGGGTCTGCCGCAACGCGCTGGGCATCGGTACGTTCGCGTGCACGGGAAAGGATGCCGGTGACAGCAGGTCTGTCAGAACTCGCTGGAGCTCTCATAAAATGTTGCTGACGAGATACCAGGATCGATTTGCATCGAAGACGCAGGATGCTGAATACCCCAACATGGCTCGAGGTAGCTCTGGGGCCTCCCAAAGATGCCCCCGAAATGCAAAATACATTGACATGTATGTGCTTCGCTCGTGCATGCCTTGCCGGATGTTCGGCCTCCGATGGGCCTCTCAGGCCACCGTATTTTCGGACAGGAAGAGAAGGAGATCGAGGAGAAATTCAGCTTAATTCAGATCTCAAACCTTTCAAAACCGTTCGTCACTGGTGATTTGCTTTCGTCTCGGGGGAGGAGGAGGAGGAGGAGGAGGAAGAGGAGGACGAGGAGGGACTTAGGACAACGCCGCTGGTGAGCCACTCGAGTTGGCTGTCGAGTGGAGTTGGGCGTCCCATCTCCGCCTCCATGGGGCCTCATTACTCTGTTTCATCTCGGGGTATCTGGACGATCAGCAAACAGTGAGCGGGTATCGAGATCCCGATAGCGGTAGGCGCACACGCAGTCGGAAGCGGCGCCTGCCCTGCAACGCTCGCGAAAGCAAAGCGAGGACGGCTCTAGATTCGGACAGGCAAAAAGAAGAGACGGAAGGACTCAGCACAACGCTGCTGCGTTGCCTTGAGATTTTCTATCCATCTTGGCCAGCGACTCGAGCCGACTCGAGCCGACTTGCCCTGAGCGTCGGGCGTCCCACCTCCGCCGTCATGGGCCCTGAGCGGCTTGCGCGGGGCAGTGGATGCCCTCATCTCCGCCGCCATGGGGCCTCATCCGTTTCCGCCCGCTCTGGGGGCCGGTCCCCGAAGACCAGAAAACAATGAACGATAATCGAGCTCCAGACAGCGGTATCCGTCCCTGCTGTCGGAGGCGATCCCTTCCCTGCACAAGGCCCAGACAGCGCAACCGTGCATACCGTCGGGGGGGACAAAGGCGGCTAGGCAACGCAAATAAACAGCCGATGTGTCGGCGCTGGCATCCAGCCTGCGAAGACACACGCAGGCATCGAGTCTGCAAAAATACATCACACCCTGGTCCGTCTTCCAGTGTCAATCCAAAGAGCCGGCCGCCTCGTCCTACAGCAACAGAAGCCAATGACATGGTATAGCACGAAATGAATACTGCATATCACCTGTGGGCAATCCCGTCTGTTTTGGAACCCTTTTGCAGCGATCCTGGCCGTTTGAAGAGCCATCCAGGGCATTGCTCGGATGCTTCTGCGGCTGTTGGGGGTCTCTCTGGCCGTTCGCGGGTCCCTTTAGACCCGTATCATTGGAGTAGGTTTGGGTGTTTACTTGGGCGACATGTTTTGTTGCTTCACGATGCTAAAGTCACCAAAACACCTTCAGGACATGACAGGCGTTTTTATCTTGGGGCCGCTCTCGGGAATTCCTGGAAGCAATCTTGGCAATATTGAGGCATCTTGGACGCACAGGGAATCGTCCTGGCATCATTTAGGGCCGTATTGGCGCGCACGTGAATCATCTGCGGGCGCTTCCGACTGTCGTAGAGCCCTTTTGGAGTGATCGTTCTTCGGAGCAGTCTGGGGCCTTTCTTAGGGGATGGCTACAAATCCACCCCTCGTGAAAGTCATCCAGACGGGTCCCTTACATTTCGCATTGGATGATCAACATGAAATGCTCAACCTAGCCTGCACCATCCAGCTTGCACCATACAGCTTGCATCACATAAAGAAGAAAACCTAGCCTGCGCAACATGTAAATATACATATATATATGTATGAACAGATCATTCCGCAGACTGTACTATGCATAAGTACACATTGTCTATACATAAATACACACACACGTTGTACAGCATGCGTTGCACCACATCTATTGGGTCACACATCATGCACCATGTAGTGTGCAGCACGTTGGTTGCACCGTACACACATTGCACCACAAGGTGCACTGTCTGACCCGCTCCGCATCATAGTACTCCACATCATCTTCCTCCTCCTTATCATCATCCGTTCACTCGCTGAACTCATCCTGCATATCATCCAACGTTGTGCCCTTCCTCTGCATCAACCTACCTCTTCCATCCCCCAGCCTCACTACTCGGATATCGCTGCTCCATCCTCCCTCCTCGCTCGCTCTGCGATACCCATGCCATCATCTATCTTCCCCAGCTCCTGCGTGTCTCTATCCTCCCTCCTCCTTGTCCAACGCCTACCCTCCATTCACGATGACTCGCTTCGCTCCCTCCCGTCCAACTCGGCATCCTCTGGCTCCTCCTCATCCTTATCTTCCTCCTCATCTGATCCCCCCTCCAGCTCGAACACCATCTCCCACTTCTGATCCTCAGAATCTTCCCCATCCCTCTCATCCTCATCACCATCCTTGTAGGCATCCTCCGCATCCCCTTGCTCTTGATCTTCTGTCAGCTTATGTTCGTTCGCTTCGCATTTGCTCGTCTCATCACCTCCTCCTCATCCTCCTCCTCATCTTCCTCCTCATCCGCCTCCTCCTCATCATCATCCTCCTGATGCTTGTCATACTTGTCCACCTGATCTTGCTTGTCCTGGTCCTCATCCTCCGACTCCTCCTCCTCCTGTCCCGCCTTGTCCTTCTCCATGGCCCCCGCTTCTCTCCTCCTCCTCCTCCTCCCCCTCCTCCCGCACCGTCATTCCTCTCACATCATCCGTCCTCGCTGAGCCTTCGCACTGTCCTCCCTCCATCCATCGTCCCGATTCCGTCTTCCTCCTCCTCCTCATCCTCCTCCACCTCCCCACCTCCTCCTGTTACACGTCATACTCCTCTCGCAGTTCCTGATATGTTCGCTCTTCCTCCTCCTCCTCCTCGTCCTCCTCCTCCTCCTCCTCATTGTCATCCTCATCTTCCTGCTCCTCCTCCTCCTCCTCCTCCTCATCATCATGACCACCACCGCCACCGCCACCACCACCATCACCACCACCACGACCATCATCATCATCATCAGCATCAGCATCAGCATCATCATCATCATCATCATCATCATCATCATCAGCATCATCATCATCATCATCATCATCATCATCATCAGCAGCAGCAGCAGCAGCAGCATCAACATCAGCATCAGCATCAGCATCAGCAGCATCATCAGCTTCATCAGTATCAGCATCACTATCATCACCACCATCAGCATCATCAGTATCATCATCAGCAGCATCATCATCGTCAACAACAACAGCATCATCTCACCGTCATCATCATCATCATCATCATCACCATCATCATCATCATCGTCGTCGTCAGCATCATCATCACCATCAGCATCAGTATAAGCATAAACATCATCATCATCAGCATCATCAGCACCATCAGCATCATCATCAATATCATCATCACCATGACTATTACCATCACCATCAACATCGTCATCAGCATCATCAGCATCAGCAGCATCATCACCAAAATCATCACCATCAGCATCATAAACAGCATCAGCATCAGCATCATCAGCATCATCATCAGCAACATCATCATCAGCATCACCGGCATCAGCATCATCTTCATCATCTTCAGCATCGTCATCATCAGCATCATCATCACCACCATCAACAGCATAATTTTCATCATCACCACCACCACCACAATCAGCATCACCATCACCAGGATCACCATCATCATCAGCATCATTAGCATGATCATCATCATCATCATCAGTCTTATCATCAGCAGCAGCATCATCATCAGCAGCATCATCATCACCACCACCACCACCATCATCATCATCATCATAGTCGTTGTCAGCATCATCATAATCATCATCATCATCATCATCATCATCATCATCATCATCATCATCATCATCATCATCACCATCATCACCACCATCACCATCACCATCATCATCACCATCAGCATCAGCATCATCAGCATCATCAATACTCATCATCACAATCATCATCACCATCATCATCATCAGCATCATCACCCAGATTGCTGACCAAGGAGAGCCTGTACAGCCGCTCCAAGACGCACCCAACCAAAATCTCTGATCATGCTGTCCCCACCGAACCCATGGGTCTCCAGCACTGGGTTTCAGGCACGCGGTTGCCTGGAAAACCTGGCCCACTGAACAGGCCAGGAAGCGGACGCGAATATCGCCAGAAGCGAATCGATCGGCTGGGAAGTGGACGCAAACCAGAAGCAACCAGCCCCTCCAGAATCGCTCATGCAATGTGAGGAAATGTCCACATCCAAGGTTGATAGTGTTGCCCCTGATCCAAGGGGAGCGGTGGATGAGGGCATTGTGCCGCCCGCTGGGGCAGGAACCCATCAAATATCCACAACTTTCTCAGAGTTCCTCAAGGCTCTGGAACATGACGCGCAACCGGTGGGTATGGACATCTTCTGGCCGTGCAGCTCACTGGTTGCCCAAGGTGGTCCTGGCCCACGGTGTTCCCAGGATTTCGTTCCATTTTGGAGCCCATAAGGCCCTCTCTGGGCATCGTGGCCAGCAACTTGGAGACACGGGACCTTGGAAAACCTGGGGGCACCTCGGGCCAGACGTACAGGGTAACACCCAGAGAATGCCACCTGGGACGATGACCTGAAAAACCCTCTTCACTAGGACCTAGGCCCCGACTGTTTTCGGGGGATATGGACCACCTAGCAAGCGCACTTGAAGCACCCAGCCCGTCCACAATCGCTGATCATGCCATTTGGGAAGCTGAATTGAACGGCCTTGCCCGCGTATGACACACTCCCCTCGGAGTGCCTCGCGGGGGAAGCCGAGGGAAGGAGGGAGGGAGGAGGAACGAGGAGGACGGAAGGAGGGAGGAATGGACAGAAGAATTGGGCATGGAGCATGGGTTGGACTGCGTCCAGAGGGGACAAAAGAAGGTAGAGGAGGAGAAGGAGGAATTAAAATTGCGGGGGCTGGGAGCTGCACATGGGAATGCATGGCGGCGGTACGATGTACAGTAAATAAATATGCGCCGACGCTCGGCCCAAACAGCGGCGACCTCTCCGATGTTAGTCGGGATTCTCGAAAGGCTCTGGTGAAAAACAATAGCCAAAGGAAGAAAGGAGCCCGATCTTTCTAACCACAAACACATTCCAGACTCGGCTGGGCAATCCCACCGCTGTCTGACCTGACGGGCGCGCGCGTAGGGGCACGAGTTCATCCACTGCACTGGCGCGCTCGCTCGTGCTCTCAAGAGCGGAACTGGGGGGGGGGGGGCGCACACGTGAGCGATGATGGCGTGAGACACCACGTGCCTCATCATGAGATGTTGGTGACCTCGGGCCGCAGACATGGCGTCTGAAAGTCTGTCCTGAGACTCAAGCAACATGGATGGCCCCAGGCTCACGTGCGTGGCAAGATGGAGCGCAGTGCCTTGACCTGGTACTTCGGTGGGAGAGAAGGTGATGGATGCGGATAGATATTGAGGGGTGCGCTCACAATTTTAGCACGATCGCCTCACCATTCGTGGAGCACGCTCCGATCGCGACCACCGTAGGCAACCTCCTCGCTGGGCGTGCTGGGCTCAGCACTGCCCCCGGGCGAGGGCGGCTGCCGCGCCTCGTCGGCGCGAGCCGCGCGGAGGGCCGCGCCGGCGCGCCGGCGCTCGACCTGCCCCCCAGCCCTGGGGGTCTTCTCCTTCTCTCTTCTCATTCTTCTGCTTGGGAATGTCGGCGGCATCTTCTGGCGCGGGCTCGCTTTTGTTCGTCGAGCCCCCGAAGTGGCGGAGCTTCGCCATGAACGTCACGAGCGCGACACTCAACGGGGCGCTCGCACACGCGGGCCTCGGACCACTTGTCCGGCCGTGGATCCCCCGCGCTTCGCGCGTGCATCTTGCGCGCAGCGCGGGGCCCATCCCGTTGACACTGGGCAGAGCGCGACGGAGTGCATCTTCTGGCGCCGGATCTGGACGATGCGAATTGCGCGCGAAATTCGGAATCTCCTCGTCGAGCCCTGCGAACGGCCGAGCTTCCTCCGAGACTGCCGCGGCTGGCACCTCTGGAGCAGGCGGCGCATTTGGCGGGGTCAGCGCCACAGCGGGCGCCTCACCTGAAGGCATCAGCCGCGAGCGAGGCGGCGCCTGCGCGGACGAGGCGGGCGCGACCGAGATCGGGGAAGCCCTTCAACCTGCGCGCGGCCATGTGGAACAAGTGACGTCAACGCCACGCACCCTGTCTCGTTGGACCGCTGCACCGGGCGCCCCAGTCCACTTCGCGAACTCGGGCCCCGCGCGGCGGCGGCGCCATGGGGGACATGTTGGGACGGCGGATCATCGCTAGCGGCCCCGATGGGCCCGTCGACTCCTGCCCCGGCGCCGGGAGGAGGCGTCGGAGACCGAGCCCGCGGCGCGGCTCGGCCTTCAATCGGCGCGAGCGCCACGTACAACGCCACTTCCTCCGCGAAAGACAAGGAAAACGAGGGCGTGGAGCGCGAGGGGCGAATCGGCGGCGGACCCGGGGGCTCCGGCGGCTCACTCTAAAGCACGGCAACACGCGCGAGCGCGCGCGGCAGCGGGCAGCCGCGGCGGCGCGCGGCGAGAGCCCGCGCGTAGGCCCAGCGGCGCGCGAGCAACAGCCGGCACCTCAGCGCGCTTCGGCTGGGCAGCTAACAAGCCCCCTGGTGAGAAAATGGCAGAGGCACCGGGAATGATTCCCCTTGCTCCTTCCTGCTCTTTCTGCGCCCGCTATGTCTGGGCACGCGCTCGCCAACGCTCGCGTCGCAGCGAATGCTCGCCACTGCAATATCGAACCCGACAGCGTCTCCCGAAGCGCCGCCCCACAACGCCCCCCCCCCCCCCAATCATCATGCGCCATGTGACAGACCCTCCGACAAGATGGGGATGGGGAAGGGCCTTTGTTTTCGAGGAAGATGGGGCACCCGCAGTCCCTATACGCATGACGACAGAATTCCACTGTCCGAGGTCGGCCGGCGCTCGTGCCCAGATAGCACGGTGAGCCTGCCCGCATGCGCGAGGGTGACTGGTGCATGCGGCCACTAACGAAAGCCACCAGCCACGTCACGAAAGGCAGCTCTGTCTATACTGCCCTTGATTAGTCCGTCCGCGATCACGTCACGGGCATCTTCCCAGCTCAGGGCCCATAGTTGGCCCAGGCACAGGAGGTCGCGGAGCCGGAGCACACGCCGCAGCAAAGAGTCTTCTGTCGGAGTCTTGGGCCTCGTTGCTGCGACGGCCTTGATCACTCCCATAGAGTCGAAGCCGAGCTCGATGTTCAACGCGGCCGGCCGTGGACCATCTCGTTGGCGACGCGCCGAGTCAGGGCCACGAGACCCATTGAGAACTGCATGGAGTGCGGCGGCTAGAGCGAGGCCGTGATCTGTTGGACTGAACGAGGCCATCAGCTCCCTTGCGGAGGTGCTTCGCGTGGCTGTTCTGAGCGCGCCATACTGCCAGTCCAGTAAGTGACGCGCGCGCGTGCCAACGAACGCCCGGTGAGTCCCCATGTCTCTGGTGCCCATGCGCAAGGAAGTGGCTCCTCGCAAAGCTTCCCCTGCGTCGGTGCCCTCCTTCTCTTCCTTTCGAGCTTGCCGAGCTTGCGTGCCGAGAATGCCAAGCATGCGTGCGCATGTGCATGCCGAGCATGCCGGCTACGTCGCCGTGCATGCCGAGCTTGCGTGCGCAACGCATGGGTGGGTAGTGGATGCGACATGGCGTGGTCTGTGCCCATCTCACTCGTGCGTTGAGCTTCTGCAGCGGCCATATGCGCCGATGCGTGCGATGACGCGCCCCAGAGCAAGTGACTGTTCCCAGAATGACATCCAGCTCACCTTTCCAAAAAGCATCTTCCATACATTGACGCGGCTTGAAATTCCCCCGAGATGATCCAGAACGTTGACGCCATCTGCATGTTTAGTGCCCAATTGGGCGAGCTCGCCGTCCTTGTTTTTGGCGATGACCTCGTCGTCATATAGCGTTGGGATGGCTTGGTGCATTTGATTGGTGATCTTGGTGAATTGGATGGACCAGCACCTCGGGGCACCTTTGCACCCGCTGCCTGGATTCTCCGCGTGGAAAACTTCAAGCGCTGGGTCTAAATCTCCGCACCCCTTGACTTCGCGCAGGACTGCGACGGCATCAGGGGGAGCTCAAAATTCACCTTTCGCTCACTCCGCAAGTCCCCGGTAGCTGGCGCCTTTCACGAAGACCTTCCTGACGTCCAACGCGTCGATCGCCCATCCTCGACAGACCGCCTCGGAGACAGTCGCGCACCGGGAGAGTCGCGAGGAGGCGCCCGCACATGCGGTCACGAGAGCGGCGCCAGCGTCCTTGAAGCCTCGGAGGGTCAGCCTCACGAGGATGATCCGAACCTTCTGAGATGGGCATGCTTTCCTTCGTGTCCGCTCCCACTTGCCCACACAGCTGCGACCGAAGAAATTGCGTGCTCTTCGGCGCTGACGTCGTGTAAACAAATGAACCACCCAGAAATGCAGTTCCCCGGGCACGCCGGCAGCGACGGCTGCGGCGTGCTCTCGAAACTCTTCGGGGGCGGGCAAATCCATGCCACGCTCGACCAGAGCCCTTGCGGTTCCCGCCACGTACACCCGGAGGCGTGCACTGACCGATGGGAACAGGATCATCAGGCACGAAGTTGTGCATCTCGCCCGGGGCCAGCATTTCCACGCACGCGTTCGTGGCCTCATCGCGTCGATGGCCTCCGCGGTCTCGAGAGGTGCAGCGCCCACTTCGAAGTAGTGGTGGCGCTGACACACCTGTGTGGGCAAGGCTTGTGGTAGTGGGCATGACGGAGCAGGTTGGGTCTCCGTCTCTAGGGCCCCTCGGAGGTGACCGACTCTGTCAGCAACGCACTCTTCATGACTGCCTGTCGATCGCGGGTTAAGGAGGTTCACCATGTGGAGTCGATAAGGTAGCGATCACTCAAGGAGTCTTTGTGGGATCCCTCCTCGATAGTGGATAGCCCCCCTTCGTCATGCGTGGAAACGTCGGGGCGCGCGCCGGCTTCCGAAGGCGCGGCGCCAATTCCCCGAGCGCCTGCCATTTGGAGCTCAGATTCCATGAGATCTCCGAAGCAGCGCCCAGCTAACTCTGCCAGCACGAATAAGAGATTGCACATTTTGCTGCGGTCAGGACGCACGACAAGGCTTAGCCTCGAAACTCCACCAGGTGTCCACTTCGCGATGGCCCAATCGCCATCGCGCCAGGAGTGAACCGCGCCACGACGCGCTCGAGGCCGCGGCCGACTTGCATGGCTGCGACACGGTTGAGATTGAAGACGTTTCTGGACAAGTACACGCAAGGCCACAGCAATTGTCAGCGGTCACAACGGCGTCCGCGACAGCGTCGGCAAGGCCAAAGCGTTGAAGGGACTTAGCCGAGAGGCTCGTGATGTATTGTTCTACCGTCATCCACGCCTGCCCGTGGGGTGTAGCAGAAAGGCTCGTAATTCCGCATACCGCTCCAAGGTCCAAGAACCGTCGTACAATTCCGAAGCGGCATATCCGTTCGGCCCCTCGGTAGTTGATGGTCACGGTGTTTTGCTGGGCACTCATCTTGACGACTGCGGCTGCGCCACTCCGCCCGCCCACATCCTTGGCGGATGGGCCCTGGTCGAAATCGACCGCCTCACCTGTCGCACAATTGCGGCGCTGGCATTGGAAACACGGCTAATACGGGAGATGGCCGCAGCATCTATAATTCGTTGCAGCGCGATCTCTCTTAGCAGGCGCGGGTTGCGAACCACGCCTGCCGCGTCACCCGGGTGCCAACATGTCCGGCAGCATCCGCTGTTGCCTTCCAAATCACGCGCTGCATGCCGGTCCTTCACGCCGAAACTTCTCTTCAATGCAGTGCACGGCGCGCCGTGGGATTGCACCAAGGCGCTCAATCATGCGGGCGCGCTGGTCGGGGGCTCGCACTCGGACCACGATGCCGAGTCGATCGAAGAATGGCATAACTGCGGCACCGAGGATACCACGTTCGCCACCCACTATCAGCGCCTGGAACAGCCCGAAGATAGATCCAACATGCCAGGATGTCTCAGAGAGCTCTTTGAGAAGCGGCGCCCAGCATCGCTGGAGACACATTCGAAATGCTCTGCTGCATGCCATCGGTCGGCTCTGTCGATTATGTTCCAGATCGGACAATGGTAATAAAAGAGAACAACCCCTTCTACTTCCTGGTCATGAGTCGTGACCAGCTCGACCGAGGGCGCGACGTGCGACGCATTGCTGGCCAGGCCCCGCGCCCGCGGCATGCGTCTACCACAGCGATAACATGGGCGACTGCACTCGGGCACTGGATTACTGCAAGTATTCTGTCCATCTGAGTCCGCGCAGCACGCCGCCACCAGATGTGTAGTAGTTTGCGGCTTTCGCGGCGCACTTGCGATGCATCCCCAGTTAGCAGCATGCGTAAGCTCTGAGCGAAGTCGAAACCAGTCCAGCCCCCGGTGAACAACCCGTCGCAGCGCCGACGACTCGAGGTTGCGGCCGAAGAACTCTGCGGGCGTTGACGGGTCAGGCGGTTGCGGCGGCTCGCCGCCATCAAGGAGATAGTCGCGGATTGGAACTGGCGGCGCCAAGACGTCGATGAGGCCTCGGTCCAGAGGCGGCCCATCGGTCTTCGGACTCACGCCTCGCGGGAAAAGGTTCCACGTTGGCCGGTGCACGCGCTCTTGGATAACCCCATGTGGTTCGTCAAACCAGCGGCATTGGCCTGGCCGCCCAGCGCGGTCAGGGCGCGCTCAATTTCGCGGCGGGCCCCGCGTGCGTCAGGGATAAGAGCCCGGTGGCTCGACTCCTGAAGGGATGGCGCACTTCCCTGGGATCTGGATCCGACATGAACCCATGATTGCTGCGATTGCCGCGGCAGCTGGGACATTCTGGTCACGGTTTAGCGTTTGGTGCGTCGGCTGCCTGCTTGGCAGCTGGCGCGGCGGCAGCCGCCTGCGTGCCCGCGGCGCGCTTGGGAGCTGCAGTTGCCCTCGGTCGGGCACGGGGCTGGCGGGCTTGCCTGCCGGCGCAGGCGCGCCTGCCGCCGCCGGCGCCGCCGCCGGCGAAGGCGGCGCGTCGGCATCTTCCAGTCGCGCAAATTCCCGGACAGCCTCTGAGCTGACGCGGGCCCCTGCAGCCGGGCAAAACTCCGGCATCAGCGCGAGCGGGCTTTCCATCGCTGCTTCGAGAGCGACAGCGCCTTGCACCGCGCGTTCAGCTGAGCGCCGCGGCCAGACCTGCAATGCCTTGGCACGTTGGCTGCGACCACAATTCACATCGGGGTCGTGGAGACGGCTGCACCTCAGGTCCCCGATGGGCGCGAGCAGGTGCGGAGCGCTGGCGATAGCTACAGACGGCTTCGCGGCTGGGAGACCGCGCGGCCCCTCTGGCTCCCAGACAGCACCGGTCGAACACGACCCCGCCCACATGGCGATGCGTAGCCACATAATACCCCGGCGCGCGCCAACGCAACATGTCCGCAGAAAGAGATGCGCGGCGCATCCTCCGTGCAGCGCGCCCGCCAGGTCACATGATTGATGCCCTTCTTGAGACCGGGAGACGGCCCAGTGCCTCGGCAAGACGGCGCCATAACCACCACTAGTGCACTGTTGGACTTGAATATCAACCCGGTCGAAAATGCCCCCTGCATCGAAATGTCGTCGAATGGCGATATGCGAGGCGCGGGCTCGCAGGTCCGCGCCGGGCCCCGCGGCGCGGATCGCTGCCAAGGAACGCGCGACGTCCGCAGCCTGGACGGTGGACACTGGGAACGCGACACGATGACCAGCGGTGGCCACTGCCGCACATGAGTCCGCCAGATGCTCACCGACTGGGAGCACGCTGCGCGTTCAATGGTTGCGTCCTGGAACAATCGGTCGAGCTGCTCCTCAGCTCCAAGCCAGAGAGGTCGTCTCCGACGTCGTAGAGGCAGGGGCCCAACGGCGCAGAAAGCGCATAAGAGCGCAAGATTACAGCCAAAGCGCAAAAATAAATGAATACTTATATCACCGCGTGTTTCCACGCCAAATAGAAGCGCCCCGCCGACCCCTCACGAGCCAGGCCCAAAAAACTTCGAGGTCGGAACCCCGTAAAGAGTGCAAGTCTCCAAGTCGTGCCCAAAGGATGGCGCTCCCGCCATTACTTGCAATATCAAGTCCCGATCAATACTACCCTTGGCATGTCCATCGGCAGTCGTATCCCGTGTATCACATTGTTGCATGCTGCGCACGATACGTCTATCCATCATCTGCCTTATCCAGCTAATGTGTCCTACCAGTGTACATGATGCGGTTTGTGTTTTGAAGTCCTTGCTGGGCCAGGATCTAAATTCCGACTCAGCATCGATGGCGAAGGTAGGTTTGATACAGAGACCCCCGCTTTCGAGCATGCGTTTGAATTGCGCGGGCGCAAGCGGCCCCGCCCTTAGCTGATGCACGGGGAAAGATGGTAGGGTAGCAGTCCTCTAAGTTATGGGCTGCTGCGAGCGTCTCCGCAGAGTAGCTTGCTCTGACCTGCAGTCGATGCGACTTGCAGTGGGCATCGATCAGGTGCACGACGGATAGCTATCGCGCGCGAGTCAACGCCGGAGCAAGTTGGCACCTCCAATGCCATGCACTTGCATCTCGTCTTCAACGTCCCCAGTCGAACGTCGATAACCGGAGTCGCTATGTAGGTCGACTTCTCCGGTGGACTTCATGGCAGGGCAATGAATCTTCTGAGGTTGGCTCTGCAGCTTCCGCGCACTTGAAATCCGCCGCCGCGCTGGAATATTGGCGGGCCCTTGAACCAGTTGTAGAGGAGACACCGTGCACCATCAACCAGGCCTGGGCCATGAGGGCACATGCTAATGCCCCCGCGAAGGCCGACGACCATGTCTGCTACAAGCTTCGTCGCTATGTCCTCTGCCTCCACCCACTCAAGGTCGGGATGTTGGAATGGGCGACGCCGTTGAATATTTTCCTCCTGATCCATGGTAAAATTCTACATTCTCGTTCTGCGTGCATCTGACGGCGCACTCAGTGCAACTGCGTTAATTCAGTTCCCGTGCGACGAGCGTGTTTTCGACGCATTCCACGCTGCGATCGATAATTTCTTCCGTTCCACTCATATTGATATCGCCCACGCGTTTGGCCGTCATCAGCGTCTCCGCTGTTTCGAGTTCGTCGCAGGGCGCGGCTCGCAGGCCAGAGCCGCGCGTGGCGCTGCGAAGTTTCAAGGGGGAGGCTCGCGGAGAGCCCTTCGTCCGGGCGCCGGGCCTCAGGCACTGCAACCAATGGCGACTTTCGCCGTGTTTCCCGAACCCATGGAGGCGGTTGTGCGAAGCACACGATGCGTTCCCTCTCTGCAGCGGTCTTCGCAAGCTCGCGGTAGGTGAGACCACTTAGGAGCGCCCTGTCTATATCCATAGACGCAAGTATCCACTCAGGGTTACTTGCGCCTTCACTGGCCTGTAGATGTCGGCTTGACCTTCTGGCTCTTCCTGAGACGGTCTCTACGTCCAAAGGCTCCCACGTCCACGGATACTCGCAGGACAAGCCTCATGCGAATTGCCCTGGCAATTTCCCCAGTCATCCTTGACGAACTTCCATCTGCATGCGCAACGCGAGGTCATGACGAGGCGCCTGAAAAATGTCAGATTGAAGCACTTGGTGTCAAACCAGGTCTTCAACTTAGCGCAGAGCGCCTTGCCTACCTGCACTAGCATTTCAGCCACTGCGAGCAGGTCGTCTTCCTTTACCACCACCACCCGTTTAAGCGGCTGCGGGGACGTAGATCCGCATTGCGATTACTTTGTCGTTCCGCAATAGACTGTACTGTTGTTCTGCAAGGACAACCATGGCTATATCTGCTATATAATAAAACTCTACAGGTTGGCCAAAGTTGTCGCCATCAAGCACGCAGTCTTCGCCATCGGGAAGGGTCACGGAGACATGGTAAACATCTGAGCTATGATAGCGCGCGCCCCCGCGATGACGAGTGCCTGGGTCGACGTTGGCAACGGTAATCGAGACCGTCTGGTCTGGCACCATCATGGCAGGTAGTATACATGATGGCCCGCGCGTCTTAGTCTCGAGACGCTCGCCCTCATCCGGAAGTTGCGCATGCCGAGCTTCGAGGACACAGGTCTCGACGTCGGCTTGCGAGTATCCTTGATTTGCGGGGAGACGCGCTGTAGACGGGGGCGCTTCGCTCGCGGGCGTTTCCGCCTGTCGCGCGTCGCCACGCGGCGCCGGACCATCTGCTTGCTCCTCGAATTTCGAGGGCCCTCATCCAATCCAGCCTGAGGCTTAGCTGATTTCAGACACTGAATGACCTTTGCATGTGTAGACCCAGCGATCACGCGCATGTCGAAGGTTGTGCTGTTCGACTCGCTGTCATAGCAAATCAGGGTGCAACTGTCAGCGCAAGTGGCCGCTGGCAACCGATAGATACTCTTCGCAAGTCAGACTGCGACCACATTCTCGATCCTGAAAACATTCCGGATCAAGCATTGCTGTGCTACGTGCACTTGGGGAGATAGTTTGCTGGATGCGGTCATTCGAAAGTCTCCTTGCTTAGATGGTAGGAATCCAAAGGTCACCGCAGGCCCCCCCGGAAGAACACTTGCGATAAAGGCAAGCACCGTTCGAAGCGCTGCGTTGTCCACAGAAAATCCTCCGACCATCGGCACTTCAATGTAAAATGTGCGCGTGTGCCTGGGGCCTGGATATTGAACAGCAACTGCGCGATTACCGACCCGCGCTCTGGCTTGACCCCGTCCAGGGTCGTTGCGGGCAACTGGGCGTGGACCATTCCAACATCCCCAGTCGCCTTTCGATGTAGTGGGCAGGTGGATATCTACTAGGTCACAGTCGCGATAGCAGTCTTAGTACGCAATGCTCGGTTTGCTCTCGCAGCTGCAGTCGCTTGCGCAAGGGCCTCCAGGCCGATATCGCACATCCGCTGTCTCGCGAGCGGTCTGACGTTTCAGTCTGTTGTTCGCAGTCCAAGGCCGGCAGGTCAGGTAGACACGCCGGCAGGCGCCCGCACGGCGCCTGATATGGAGATACTCCATTGCAGGGCGCGAAGGCGTTGAGTACGAAGCATTTGGTTACGAATATTGCTTCATGCAATAGACGGGGGAAGTTCACTTGCATGTTGTGTCGTTTCAAATCCCCCTCCATCGCGCGCATGATCTGCGGTCGAATGTCACTTCTGGATTCCACGGTTGCGGGGCGTCGCCCGCGCGCCCACACCCTAAACGCAATGTCCTCGCGCATGGGGATTCCCCGAGCCGCGTCGCCGTCGAGAGCAACCTCTCCGTCTGGACATGCGACTTGCGCCGGACCGCGGTGCATCCGCGCGCAGCGGTGCGCGCCCAACGCCGAGGCCATGGTTTTGTCAAGGATTTCCTAACCAACTGCAAAACGCACGCATCGGTCTACGACGTGGAATACGATGTGGCTCTTGCAAAAGAAAAAAATCACATTCGCACTCCTCGCTGAATTTCCCTGGCAAGGCTACCGACGGCATGGCGGCGTTGCCGGGCTTCTCCCATGCTCGGCACTCCCGACGCGAGTCGCACGCGCCTTCGACCAGGTTCAGCCTGTGACCGTCAAGACCTGCACTCGTTAAAAGAAGCCTCATCTTAGGCCCCCTAGCACGACGCCGCCGCGGGCGAAGCTTTCGGAGCTCTTTGGCGACGACGGCTGGATCGAAGCTGGCTTAGACATCGAAACGAACGCAGCGAGGAAGTTCGGGGGCAGGCGCTTCCGCGGCGGCCCCCGCCGCGCGAGGCGCCGGCGGCTCGCCGCGTCGCGGGCGCCCCCGCCGGCCGTTGAAACTCAGGTGGCCATCGGAGATCCCCGCGCCCCCCACCCCTCCCCCGCCAGCACGCGCCCCTTTCGTCGCGTCGCCACTCCTCGCACCGAGTGACCTGCAGGGCGGCGCGGGCGAGGTGTAAAAAAAATCGCACGATCGCGATGGCATATGGAGGTGATTGGAAGGCATCGGGGACGGAAAATCATTGAAAACAACAAATGAAACCTCGCAGCCCCGCCGTTGTTTCGCACAGGGAGAGAGGAAAAACACACACACACACACAAAACAAAAAAAAAAAAAAAAAGACGCGCAACATCGAGTCGGCGAAAAAACGCACGCCGCCCGAATGGAGCAGCAAGGGGCAAATCGACGCCAAGTCAAATTTGTCTCGCTTTGCACAAGCACCAGAAGACAACAATGCCCCCTGGCCAAATAGGCCCCGCTACCACTCCGCCCGAGAAGGGCCGCCCGCTTGCGAGCGAAAAGGAGAAGGCGCATAGCGCCATGCCCCGCGAAGGCGTGAGCCAAAATGGCACTTCTCCTCCTCGTCGCGCCACCCCCCCCTCCTTCCCCCCCTCCACCGCCGCCCGCCTTGCCTCTCTCAATTCTGCCCCTTCCCTCGCGACCCCTGCCTCCCCCTCTCCAATCGCCCGTTGCGCCCCCTGTATCTTCCGCCCCCACCTCCATCGCATTTTCCTCCTCCGCCTGCCCCCGCCCCCCCATCGCCCCCCCTTCGCCCCGCGCGCCCTCGCCCCCGCGCCCCCCCCGCCCTCCGGCCGACCCCCCATTTTCCCCGCCCACCTCCTCTGTCATTCCAGCCAAAAAGCAGAGAAGAGAAGGGCGCGAGGCAAACGGGCGAAGTGGGGGGGCAACGGGCAGGATGAGGAGCGCCCACAGGAGGAGGAGAAGGAAGAGGAGGAGGAGGAAGGAGGAGGAAGGAGGAGGAGGAGGAGGAGGAGCGAGGAGGGGGAGGAGGACGAGGAGCGCCCGCATCCTCGCTCGCGGACTCGCGAGCTGCGGGCGGGCGCGTCGAAGCCGCGACGCCGCCCCAGGCTCGCAGCAAGCCAGGGCGGAGGCTCTCGGACGCCTCGAAGTGCTGCAACTTGACGGCCACCTCGAAGAAGGATGGCCCACTTCAACTTGAGGGTCGCCTCGAAGCGCTTGAGCAGCGCAGGGTGGAGGCTCTTGGACATGTCCACGCCCTTGGTTTTCATCTCATCCACCGTCTGGGCCACGACCTTGCGGATCGCCTGCTTGTTCGCCTGAGTGGCGATGCCCTTCATCGCCTTGATTGCCCCCAGGGTGGCACTGGACGTATCCAGGATCTGTCCCATGCTATCTGCGTTTGGCATCTGATTGCCGTAGCTGCTGACGAACTTTCCGTGGGAGTCGAAAGCCTGGGAAGCAACGATATGCCAGCGTCCCCCTCGTCTGCGGCACGTGGGCGGGCGTCGGATTTGACTGCTGGCTGCCTTCTCGAAAGTACTGATCTTCTTCTGGAGCATGTCGTCGACGACCGTGAACAACGTGTCTTTCGCGAGGTTCATCAAGTCGTCGAACGTGGGTTCGGAGTGAGCCGTCATGCCCCAGTGCGAGCCGTCGAGCCTGCCGCCCGAGACTGCCGCCAAGTCCGCGAGCAAACCCTGCAGTGCCGTCCAGCTCTTGGAGGCCAGCTCGTCCGCGTAGTTGCTGATCGCCTGCTCGCCGAAGGTGGCGAGTGTCTCGAATGAGGTTCTCATCGCCTGCTCGTAGTTCTCCCACTGACCAGCGTACAACTTAGTCTTATCAAACTTCACCTGGACAGCCCTGAGCGGCGTGCACTCGCCCGTCCTCGAAGCCAGCTCCTTAACACGCGCTGGAGTTGGGGCGGCCGTCTGGAGATCGTCCAACGCGACCTTGAGCTCGCTGAAAGCCCAAACGAGCTCGAACACGGCAATCTCGTTGTCGCCCCACGCAGCCAAGTCCATCATGTTGCTGATGCAGTTCGGAACGTCGTTGTTGGCCTTGCCTATCTCCTGCGCAGCTGTTTTGAGGGGCGCAGCCAACGCCAAGTTCACCTTCTCCTGGCCCTGCTCGGCGAGGTGGGCTCCAGAGCAATCGTCGGCTGCCTTCTTCAAAATAGCCAGGTGCTGCACCATGTCCGCGCACGTCGTCATCTGGTCGGCAGCCGTGTGGACAACGGGGTCGCACGCCTCAACCAATAAAAAACGCTTCGCATCTGCCGAGACCGCCTTCAACATGGCGGAGGTGGGTTCGCAGTAGTCGTTCACTTCATTCGACAAGGGCATGGCGAGGGAAGCGGCGCTCAGTGGAACCTGGAACTGTTTGATGCGATCAAGCTTGGTGCCCATGGGGCAGTTCTCCAGGTCTGCATCCGCCCTCTTGCAATGGCCCAGCACGCGGGCGAGCAGGACCTCCTGGAATGATGCCATGGTTTGCTCGCTCAGGGCGTTCGACCAGGTGGCGAAATTGTCGCAAATGTTATTGGGCCGCGCCTGGTCATCCTCGAAGGTGGTGGAGAGGCTGGCGTCGTGGATCCAGTCCGCCGCACTTGCGATATCCCTATGGAACCTCTCGAGCTTGGGCATGGTCTCCTTGAAGTCCCCGAACTTGGCGTTGTAGAAATCATTGCCGCCCTCGGAGGCAGCCTTCGCAACCCCCATCGGACTGGTCGAACGATGCTGCGCTGATTTGTCCCAAATGCACAAATAACTCTCGGGCGTCGAGCAGATCTCCACGATGTCGCTGGGCAAGACGCCGAGAACAAACCGAAGTATGTGTAGCGACTCCAGCTGCAACGATTCGTAAAGCTCAGGGGTGTCAGCCGCTGCGCTCGCTGCGTCGCCTTCAATCATGGCGATGAATTTCCAGCGGAAGGCAACGACCACGCCCGCGAAACTCTCGCCGCAGGGAATCCGCTTGGAAACGAGCTCGGCGAAGACAAATCCCTTGTAGATGCGAGCCAAAACAAGCGGCGGCCGGGCGAGCATCGCGAGGGAGGTATCCTTCAGGGAGGGCCTATCGGGCACAGGCGTAGAACTTATGACCCAAGGCCGCAACGCCAAGTAAAACTTCTCGCGCTGGTCATTGGAAGGAATCTCAATCTTGAAATAGTCGTCCTTGGCCCGATCGACGAGCGCTGCGCTGACGACCTCGGGGATTGTAAAACCTGCGTTCTGGAGCTTGTCGAGGTTCGGGATGATCGCGCCGATGTGCACCGAAGTCGGCTGTGCTCGCGCGGCGCCATCTTGGAGTACGCCTCCTCCGCGTGCCAGATGGTCCTGCCGAGCCGCTCCCCCGTCAACGCGTCTGTGACTTGTAGTTTGGAGATCCACTTCTGCGCTCGGTCCTGGCACGGGCTCCACTGCTCCAGATCGCCGGGGGCGGCGTCGCCGCACCCGACCTGCGAGGCGCTGTCCTCGGGACCAATGTCGCCATCGCCTGTTGGGCTTGGAAGCGGGGAGCGATCGCGCCCAGAGCCCACCGCCGATGCGTGGGCAGCGACGGGGGCGCAACCAGCGGCGACGACTGATGCTGCACCGTGTGGCATTGCAGTCGGCGTGCTTGCCACGCTGGCCGCCTTGGACAGGCAAGACGTGAGTGTCCGCAACGCTGCCGCTGCCGGATGCGGGGCTGCCAGGGCAACTGCGGCGGGCGCCGCCGCCCCTCCAGATGCAAGTGCGAAACCTGCGCCAAACCCGTCGTCGCCGTCGTCATCAGCAGCATCGGGAAGATAATCGCCCCCTGTCGGGCTCGAAGCCATCCAAGATGCGTTTGATCGAAGTCAGGTGGGCCTTCCCCGTGAGGACGTGGTAGCCCGATCCTTCCGTCAAATCGTTGAGGCCAGCCTCCATCGTCTGCATGCCTTGGGCCGAATGGATCTGGGCGGAGGGGCTCGTGCGCTCCTCGTTGACATGGATATGCTGGTCATGGCACAGCTTCGTGGATCGGTGCGGCAGGCTGTCGTCGTACACGAAGGCCCAGACGATCTCCTTGGTCGCGCCGCTCTCGCTGCAGATTTCGAACTTGGGGAGGCCCGACGTGCTCCGGACGGTCGGCGTCATCGTGAAGACCTCTTTGAACTCGCTCTTATACAATATGGCCACCTTCCTCTCGATCTGGAAGCCGACGCGACGGCCGTGCCCCACGCCCTGCGGCAGAAACCCACGGGCAGCAGGCGCGGTCTTGACAGTGCGAGCCTCGGCCACCTGAGCTGACCCCTCCTCCGCGTTTTGCGTTCGATGAACTCGCCCGGGGCCAGGCGCGGGAAGCCGTCGAGGCGCAAGGTCTCGCAGAGACTGCAGAGCAGCGGGGGCGGATCCCCCAGGAGGGGGGACGCGGAGGAGTAGGAGGAGGAGGACGAGGAGGAGGGTTGGAGTGGGCGGAGCGCAGGAGCAGGATAAGGGCGGAGGCGCAGCAGCTTCTCAGCAAGAAGAAAGCGCGCCCGCTTCAAAGGCAAAGAAACTGAAACGAGTTACTTACTTGAGCGGATGGACCTGCAACGGCACCTCTACGCCGACAATCCCGCAGAAACATGACCTCCGTGAGCTTTTTGGCGGCCGCCCGCCGCCTCCGCCGCCTCCGCCACCGCCCCCGCCGCCGCCTCCGCCGCCAACCCTAGCGGGCGAGGTGCCGCGCTTCGCCCCCTGCTAACCAGCGCCAGCCACAGCCTTGCTCAGAGCGGAGCCGCCATCAAGTCTGTGGCTGGCCCTGCTTCCGACTGTGGAAGCACCCGCCCCGCCGATGGCGGAGGCCGCCCCCGATGGATTGGACAGCTTGGCCAGGGGGCCAGACATCCCCTGCGGCAGGTCGACGGCCCGAAGGTCGCGGAACTGAGCGCTTCAAGCGTAGTACATATACCGAACTATAAAGACAATGGCCTTGGGCATCAAGAGCAGAGGATAACAGCGACGGTGAGGCGATTCCACTTCAAAGTGCGCAAACACCCTCACAAGACGGCCAGGAAGGCCCAACTATGGTCTCCAAGATCGCCCGCCCTCACGGTCTGCCAAGTTGGCCACGCAAGGGCTACGTAAGATGGCTCCAAGGTGTCTCCAGGACGGCCCCGGGGCTGCCCTCGGCAAGCGGCCCTACCCTGCGCCTGCGCGGTTGGCCAAAGACTGCGCCAACGTTGAGCAGCACACGCATGAGCAACCAACCCACATGGATAATAATATGGAAGGCGCTGTTGACGAATATGAAGTCGATAAGGCGAGGAGTAAGAGGAGGGTCGCACATCAACGCCATGGGAGCGATATGCACTATCACGAGGGCAAGGGCGGGCATGATCTGGGAGGGCAAGGTGAGTACCTGATGAATAAGATGCGGGTAATGTTGGTGAAAATTGGGACACACGTAACGGATGATAACGATGACGAGAAGGAGAAGGAGACTGATGAGCACGAGAAGGGATGGGGGCCATGGCACGGCGAAGCCCCACCCCACCCCGCTTCCCCACGCCCCATCCCCACGCACACACGCACATCTGCCCCTGCATCTCCCGCCAGCCCCTCTGCGTCGCCCCCTCGCCCCCCCCCCCCTCCGCCCCCCTCCCTCCCCCCACCCGCGTCCACCCACCCGCCCGCCGCCCCCCCCATGCCGCCTCGCTACCATCCTGTCTCTCATATCCTCGCCATCGCCCCATTGCCCCCCACCCCCCCCCCCCCCCCCCCCCCCCCGCCCCAACCCCTTCCACCCCCTCGCCCTCCACATCCCCCCATGCCCCCCCCCCCCCCCCCCTAATTTCTTGAAGCGCAAAACCGCTCGTCACAACGAAAAATCCCTAGCTGTCGCCCTCGGCCTCAAGCAAGCGCCGTTCCGCCACCGAAGGTGGAGCTGCGCTAAGCGGGGGAACTGCCCGCGTTCGGCCACGGGCGCATGGCCGAACACGCGGGCAACCGTGCAACGCCATTCCGCGCCGAGGCCTCGACGTGCCAGCGCCCCCACAAGAGCGCGCAATGCCTAGGTGCCTGGCCGCTTTGCACGCTATGTAGCGCTGGGGCACCGCCTGCAGCGCCACCCAAACCCTGCGCGACTTATGTCGCGCACCCCAAGCGGCAAGGCGCGATCGCTCGAAACGCGCCATGCGCTGTCGGACGTGCATCTCAGACACGTCGGGCCCGTTGCCATCCATGCGGGGCGGCGAATCAGCCGAGGTCGCCTCGCCGAGCGGCCCCGAGGCCGCGGGCCGAAGCGGCCGCTGGCTGCGGCTGCAGCTCCTGGCCCCCCCTTCGGGCCCGCGTGTCGGGCCGCCCCGTCGGCTCGCCCCGTCGGGCTGCGCGTCGGGGTGGGGCGTCAGTGGGCGGGGGGGGGAGGGGGTCTGCCTCTCGGCCCACACCAACCACGCTGCTGGCGTTGGCGGCCCTGGCCCTGGCGGCCGCGCTGGGCCACGGCGACCGCAATACTGGGTTGCGACCATGGGCAGCGTCTCGCCGCGCACACTTCGGTTTTAAGCCTTACCTGATTTGATACAGACACCCTCGGATTGCAATACCGAGGGCGCAAGGGGCGCGCACCCTCAGACACCAGGCCCTGCGGCCTGCACGAAATAGCAAGGCAGTATTCTGCTGGCCCCGCAGCAAAGGGCCATCCAAAACAAAACCTGCGCGAGGGCCCCGGGCCCTAACCCCAAACGGCCACGGCCGCGGAACAGGATCAATGAATATGCGAGCTCCGATTTGCGCGCCTCGTAGCTGCAGGCCCACCCCCCTCCCCCGCGGGCGCCCGAACCCCGCGGGCGCCGCGCGATGGGGCTTCGCCACGACGAGGACGGCGCCCCCCCACCCTCTACCGCGGACGCAGCGGATTCGACAGGCCCAGACGTCGCGACGCAGATGGGCTCAGAGCGCCCCGCGCGCATTGGCACAACGGCTGGCCTCCGCCCGCGCGCGCCCTCCCTCGGCCACCGCCCATGGACACAAACGATGCCCACCTCCCGCGTGAGCGACCTCTGCCAACCGCCAGCGGGTGCACACGTCGGCCACTGCCCATGAAAAGAACCAGGCCAGCAAATTCTGACACCCAGGAGCGCAATCAAGGTTTGACCGAGCAAGAAACCCGACGCGGCGCAACGTCACGCGGAAATGATTTGCGAACTTGCAAATAAACTTCACGGCGTGGCAGGGCGGCCCGCGATGCCGATTGCCGGAGCAGCCCCCCCCCCCCCCCCTCGGGAGCTCTGGAACGCGCGCAAGTCGGCGCCGCGACCCCGCGTTGCGTTCGGGTTGCGTCGCGGCCTGGGGCGCAGCCGAAGGCTTGAACTGCGGGCCGAGGGCGCGCCGCGTCTGGCGCACGGCATCGGGCACTGGGACAAGGGCTCGGGCCATGGGCTCGAGGGCGCAGGGGCGTCGAGCGCGAAGCCATGGATTCCAAGCCCAACGTGTAGGGCCTAAGGCTCCGCGCGCACGGCTCTTGGCCCACTGCTTCGGGCGCGCGGGCTCGGGAACTTCGGCCTGCGACCGCCCAGCTCAAGTCCCAGGATCGCACGGCCCGAACAAAGCGCGCCCTCGCTGAACATGGAAGGCCGAAGGCTTCGCACCTGAGCCTTCAGTCTATGCGCCCGAAGCAACATGCCAGACACTGAAGCCAACGCTGCTGGAAGCGCGCCCCCGCGCTAACGCGCTGCGCCAGGAGAGCCACGAGCGGGCAGCCCGAAGCTCAAGGCCCCTGCCCACGGCCCGAAGCGTTCCCAGCTGGGCCTCACTGCCAGCCCGAAGCCCTGGGATTTGAACCATGTGCACGGGACGCCGTCAGTCAGAAACCGATGCCTGCACATCGACCATTGAGCCTTTGGCCCTGCGCCCTCAATCACAGACTGAAGCCCTCGGGGGCAGGCACTGGACCCCGCGAGCTCTCAGGTCTCACGTCCGCGGGCCCCTGGCTTGCGGCGTGGAATTAAGTCCAAGGGTCCGACGCCAGGGCCCGCGACCCCCCCCCCCCCCCCCCCCCCCCAACCCCCCCACACCCCCACCCCCCCCCAACCCCCCCACACAAAACGCACCCCCACCGCACGCCCGATTGCTAAGAGAGCTCAATCAGGAAGCCCCCCCCCCCCCCCCCCCCCCCCCCCCCGCGCGCACATGCACGCGCACCACCACCACCAACAACAACACAACCCCCACCCGCCCCCGCCCCCCCCCCCCCCCCCCCCACCCACCCACACACCACCCACCACCCCACCCCACCCCACCCACCCCACCCCACCCCACCCCACCCCACCCCCACCCCCACCCACCCCACCCCACCCACACCACCACCACCCACCACCACCACCACCACCACCACCCCCACCACCACCACCACCACACCACCACCACCCACCCGCCACCCGCCCGCACACCACCACCTCGCCCCACACCCCCACCCACCCACCCAACCCAAACCCAACCCAACCCAACCCAACCCAACCCAAACCCCCCCACGCACGCACACACACACACCACACACACACACACACACACACACACACACACACACACACCACACGCACACGCACGCACGCACACACACACACACCCACACACCACACACACACACACACACACACACACCACACAACGCGCGCGCGCGCGCGCGCGCGCGCCCACCGCCTGAAACTTCGAGTCGCGGGCGCTGGGGCCGCAGACCTCATCCCTCACAGACATTGCAGCAGAAGCCTTGGGCCTCCAGCTTCGGCGGCGGCAATGTGGCGGAGATTGCAGCGGCGGTCGGTGAGCCCTTAGCCGAACAACATCGCGCTTACCATATGCGCCTGCGCTGCAACCCGATTTTCTCTCTCTCTTTTTTTTGGGGGGGGGCGATGGGAATGGCCTGATGCCGCTGGGCCTTGCAGCGAGCATCAGCACGATTATGTCATGTGGCCACCGCGAACACCCTATGTATACAGCGACAACGACTGCGGCCGTGGCCATCCAGCAATTGTTCGCCGCGCGCACGCATCTTTTTGATTGCGCATGGCTCGCGCCAGCGATGGCGCACACACCCGCGATGGCGAACACCTGGCCACATGTTAGCCCACTGCTGCGACATGCAGGCAAATTGGCAAGTAATGCGGCTCGCCCGAGTGGCGTGCATCCGAACGCGTGAGCATTGCATTCGCCACATCGGTGGTCCGTTGGGCGCGCTGATCTCGTTGCGCCGGCTGCGAGCCGTAGGCGGCGGACCAGCCAAGCTTCGGCTCCAGCAGGTGACTTCGAAGACATGCACCACTGTCACAGGGGCAGGGGCGCGCCAATGCCGTTGCATGTGGCGTCAGGCGCGCCCGCGTGGTGAATGTCAAGAAGTATTCCCCTGGGAAGAATTAGAATTGCGCGGGGGAGACCCTGCGGGGCTCATTCATGGGCCACATATGAACCCCAAGAAGAGACGGGTGGGCTTCGTTGTGCACACTGGCACCATCAACGCCCGTGGGAGGATATTGTTTGCTTCCCTGTGAATACTGGGTCTGATCACTGCCCAAGGAAGGATGCGAAATAAAGCAAGAACGCGCCTGTTCAATGCAGCCCTCAGGGTGATGGGCGCGGGCAGCGGCAGGCGCTGAACCACGACGGGCCCCGCGCAGGCCATCCAATCGGCTATCGCGCGGTAACGGCGCGCGGTGCTTCTTGACAGAATAATTGCGCAGTGTCGGGCCCAGCTCAGAATGCTTGCGTAGTGGCGGGCACCGCTAACGTCGGCACTGTCGCGTGTGCCACCTGCGATGGCCACATCGATGCGCGCGGCTGGCCTACCGCATCTTTGCCCGATCGCATGCAAAACCGCAATGACTCCACCGCCGAGCAATGGTCATCGCACCCACGTGTTTCAACCAACCACAGCTGGCACCCGCAAGGGCACATTCGGGGGGCGGGGACGCTGGGGTCTGCAACAAGCCAAATTGCGTTTGCGGTGGTTGTTGAATGGGCCACCAACAGCCCCCGGTGAGTCCACGAACGGAATCAGGCCTGGCGCGCGGTGCGCACGACGCTGGCGCCCCGGCGTTAACCAAATGCGCGTTGCAAGCAAGACGTGAGCTTGATGGTTCCAAATCCGCGCACGATGTAAAGCCGCGAGTGCAATGTAGAGACCACAAGAGGAGGCAATGGGCTTTGTGTTGGGGGGGCAAAACGATTTATCTTACAACGCAGCCGCGCCGCATTGCGCCCCCGCAATCTGGCCCGCTCCAAGCGGCGGCCACGGCCCCCATGGCATGTGATGTTGCGCCCGCGCCCAAGCACGACGCGCAAGCGGTCTGAAAATGCGCGGGCGCATGCGAGCGGCACGGCGACCCAGCCGCACCACGACGTCGGGTTGGCCCTGGCTCTCCAGATGGACACGCGGGCAGCGCGCGGCACACAACATCGCAGCTCCAAGGTCTGCGGCACGCCGCGCACGAGTCACGATGCCCAAATAAATGCAAGA
>CAUYUJ010015773.1:15000-29490 GCA_963575745.1 Prorocentrum cordatum | reverse complement strand
GAGAGAGGAAAGGGGGAGAGGGAGAGAGGGAGGAGAGGGGGGAGGGGGGGGAGACAGGGAGATCCTCGGCCCTCCCAGACGCGGCTGCCCAGGCGCATCACCAGCGGGATGGTGGCCGCGTAGATGGGGTCGTAGTCCGCGCGCCTCTGCAGCAGCGTGACCGCGGCTGTGCCGCGGCCCGCCTTGGCCCCCGCCGTGACCGCCGCCGCCGTCCTCAGCTGTGCCAGTGGCCGATCAGCCAGGCCCGCCACGCCAGTTCCATGGCCAGCCGAGGGGGGGGGGGGGGGGGGCAGCCCCGTGGCGGCCAGGGCAGACGCGCGCCTCCCAGCAGCCCGCCTGAGCATGGCCACTCGGCCGCGCCTGGCCGCGAGGGCCTGTAAACGGCGTTTCTCCTGCGTGCGGAGCACCTTCCGTCCGCGGAGCCCGCGCCCCAAGTTGCGCGCCCAGAACTTCTCCGCGAGGTCCGCCCTCTGCATGGAGGGCGCCAGCAGTCGCGCCCTCCGCCCAGAGGACGCCAGGTACCCCGACTTCTGCGGCTGCATGACCAGCCTGAGCTCCACCATGCTCGACGAGAAACTGCTGGGAGCCTCGGACAGGCTGCCGTCGAGCTCGCCACGTGGATCGCCCCAGTCCAGGGTGACATCGCCCGCCAGGCCGCGCGGCGTCACCGACGGCGCAATGGCGTGCGCCCACTGCAGCGCACGGAGCGCGAGCACCAGCAGCAGCGAGCTGGCACGGCCGCACCCTGTGATATTACCTTGCCAGGCCACGGAGAGGTCCGACGTAGTGTTGAACGCCGCCAGCGCCCGTGGCTGCCGATAGGAGCTCAGCAGCATCCACGCCAGTCCCATGGGGAACCCCAGTGCACGGGCCTCCACCAGCTGAGCCTCAGGCGCCACCATCTCGTAGGCCTTCCAGAGACTGAGGGCAACCTGAGCGGAGCCCCAGCCGCCGAGGCGCGCCTGCTCCTTGGCCAGGTTCAGCTCGCACGCAGAATCAGAGCTCGAGCGCCCAGGGCCCGCGCCCCAGACCAGGGAAGAAGGGCGGGCAAGCTCCCGCGCCTTGGTGACCGGCCTTCGCGCCCGACTCCACACTCTCACCAGGGTCGGCATGAGGACATATATATATATATACATATATATATATGTATATGTATCCACTTCTACGTAAGCACAACGCATCGAGATAGCAGCCCCGTGAATTGTTTGGCCGCACCCCCTCTCCTACCCTCGCTCTTTTGTTGTTTATCATTATATTTCTCTTTATCTTTTTCTCTCTCTCTCTCTCTCTCTCTCTCTCTCTCAATGTATCGTTCCCTCCCTATACAGATTTCTCTGTTCGTCTCTCTCTCTCTCTCTCTGTCTCTCTCTCTCTCTCTCTCTCTCTCTCTCTCTCAAAAAAAAATGTATATATGCATCACTATCTCCATCTCCTCTCCCTCCTTCTCTCCCCCTGTCTCTATCACTCCCTATGTCCTTCGTGTATGTCTGTATGTATGTGTATATAGATGTATTACCAGTGCATGTCAAAGTATCACTACGTGCACAATTATGCGAGAAGACGTACCTGTGTAGAGTTACATTATACACCAATTCGCATATAATATATGTGTATATAAATGTGTGCACCGATATATCTCGCTTATCTGTTCACACGCGTATTTAGGTACCCGTGTATAAAAAGTTACGTTTGATTGGTGCCTCCCTCTCTCTCTATCTCTCTCTCTCTCTCTCTCTCTCTCTCTTTCTATCGCTCTCTATATTTCTCTGTATCTATCTAGCTAGTTACAAAGGTTTGCTGTGTCTGCTGCATGCAAATGTATGTACACAAATGTTTGCGGATTTGGGTATATGCTGCGTACATCGATCTCTGCGTGTAGATGGATGTTCGGTTATATGACTGAATGCGAATATACATATAACGATATGAGCATGGCAATGTAGACAGTTATATATATATATATATTTCCTTCTGCTTTCTCTACCTAGGCTCTGCCTAGAAGGGTTCTTACTCTGTTAGCTAAATGGGCTGGGCACTGGAAGCCGCCCCGGGCGGTTCCCCCGGCCCCCGCCCCGCGGTTCCCCCAGTCCCCTGGGAGCTTTAGCCTTAGCTTTAGTTTTAGCTTAGGTTTAGCGTTAGCTTTAGCTTTACCTTAGTTTCAGCTTAGCTTTAGCTTAGTGCTAAGTTAGCTTTAGCTTAGCTTTAGCTTAGCTTCAGCTTAGTGTTAGCTTAGCTTCAGCTTAGCTTTAGCTTAGCTTCAGCTTAGTGTTAGCTTAGCTGTAGCTTAGTGTTAGCTCAGCTTTAGCTTAGCTTCAGCTTAGCTTTAGCTTTAGCTTTAGCTTAGCTTTAGCTTAGCGTTAGCTTAGCTTCAACTTAGCTTTAGCTTAGCTTTAGCTTAGTGTTCGCTTAGTGTTCGCTTAGCGTTAGCTTAGCTTTAGCTTAGCTTTGGCTTAGCTTCAGCTTAGCTTTAGCTTAGCTTCAGCTTAGCTTTAGCTTAGCCTTAGCTTAGCTTTAGCTTAGCTTTAGCTTAGCTTTAGCTTAGCTTTAGCTTAGCTTTAGCTTAGCTTTAGCGTAGCTTTAGCTTAGCTTTAGCTTTAGCTTTAGCTTAGCTTTAGCTTAGTTTGAGCTTAGCTTTAGCTTAGTTTTAGCTTAGCTTTAGCTTAGCTTTAGCTTAGCTTTAGCTTTAGCTTTTGCTTTAGCTTAGCTTTAGCTTAGCTTTAGCTTAGCTGCAGTTTAGCTTTAACTTAGCTTTAGCTTAGTGTTAGCTTTAGCTCAGCTCTAGCTTAGCTTTAGCTTAGCTTTAGCTTAGCTTTAGCTTAGCTTTACTGTTACTACGAATGCTGCTTTCCTAGGGGCTCCAACTCCTAGGTAGGGTCGCACTGGGATGATTTATATACATATACATATTTTTTTTATATATATATATATATATATATATATATATATATATATATATACATCCCCCCCCCCTCTCTACAGCGACATACATACATACTTGTACAACTACGTATAAAAAGCGCGTACGTAATGGTACTTCTGGGTACTAGTTCAGATATATATATATATATATGTCTCTCTCTCTCTCTCTCTCTTTCTCCCTCCCTCTCTCTGTCGACATCATTATGTTGGTTATGTATGTTTCCCTCTAGATGTAGATGTATCCTACTTATAGATAAAAGTAGATATGCAAATATGTATGAGCACGTATTTCTATACATGTGAATATATGTAGACAGATATCACTTTCCTCCCCGTTCCCGGCTCCAGGCTCCCAGCTCCCGGCTCCCAGTTCCCGGCCCCCCATTCGCTCCCGGCTCCGAATGCTGGTTCCCAGGTCCATGTCCCAATTCCCAATGCCCGTTCCCGGTTCCCGGTTTCTGGCTCCTGGCTCCCAATTCCCAACTCTGGTTGTCGATTCCGGAATTCGGGCTCCTGGTTCCGAAATTCCCGGTTCCCGGTTCCTGGTTCCTTGTTCTGGGGTTCCCTCGGCTCCCGGTTCTGAGTTCTCGGTTCCTGGTCATTTTTCTTTCTCTCTCTCTCTCTCTCTCTTTCTTTATGTATCCCTTCTCTGTTTCTCTCTCCTCTCTCTCCCTCTAGATTTATCATATCAGTGTCTCTCCTCTCTCCTTCTCTCGATCCTGTTGTGATGCTGGCATTCATTTCGTGTTTCTCTCTCCGTTTCTCTATCCAAACATATATTCGTGTTTCTCTCTCCGTTTCTCTATCCAAACATATATATATATGTATATATATATGTATATGTGTACCCACTTACACATTAATCCATACATCGAGATACTATATTACACACGCTCTCCCCATATCTCTCTCTCTCTCTCTCTCTTCTCTGTTTCTCTTTTTCTCTGTCTTTCTCTCTCTCTCTCTCTTTCTCTCTCTCTCTCTCTCTCTCTCTCTCTCTCTCTCTCTCTCTCTCTCTCTTTCTCTATATATATGTATTGTTCTCTACGTCTCTATCTCACTCCCTCCGATCTCTCTCTCTCTCTCTCTCTCGTTGCGCTCTAGATGTATATTTCGTCGATTTATAAGTACGTGTATATACACACGGTTTGTCTTTATATGTAGTTCAAGTTAACCCTACGTGTGCGAACCATTCAGTGATGTGAGGTACATATGTATAGTTATATCGGTGTACAGCTACCCCAGGTCTTTACGTGTGTGTACGCATAGGTGCGCATGTACTCGATAAGCATAAGCTCTCGCGTTTACTTGGTGTCTCTCCATCTCTCTCTCTCTCTCTCTCTCTCTCTGTGTGTATCTAGCTATACGATGTCCCATGGATGTGCATTAGCACATGGATACACAAGTGCTGATGTATCTGTGTCAACACTGAATACAAAGTTCGCTGCGCTTATAGATATGTGGTACGATGGCGGGGGTAGAATGAGCTGCGCCTGACACGGTACACATACAAATGTACGCGCCTAACACTATAATAACCCCTTACCGCCCCTTCTCTCTCTGTACCCCCCTCCCTCTCTACAGCGGCATGCTTACATAATTTCATGCATACACAGATATACATATCCATATATGTGCATCGTGCACCTACTCATCTCTTTGAGTGCATATTCAGATATAACTATATATTTCTCTCTCTCTCTCTCTCTCTCTCTCTCTCTCTCTCTTTGTTCTCTCATGTAGGCAATATGATTATTGTATCTCTCACCCTCTCTGTTTAAAAATTCCCTACTTAGGCTCTGCCTAGACATGTTCTTACTCGGTTTGCTTAAAGGGCCAGGCAGTGGGGCACGCCCCGGGCGGTTCCCCCAGTATCCGCCCCGCGGTTCCCCCAGCTACGTCCCCTTAGCTTAGCTTAGCTTAGCTTAGCTTAGCTTAGCTTAGCTTAGCCTACGTCATCTTAGTTTACCTCAGCTTAGCTTAGCTTTGCCTAGCCTACTTAGCTTAGCTTATGTCATCTTAGCTTAGCTTAGCCCAGCTTAGCTTAGCCTTGCCTAGCCTAGCTTAGCTTAGCTTAGCTTAGCTTTGCGTAGCTTAGCTTACTTAGCTAAACTTAGCGCAGCGCAGCATAGCGCAGCGCAGCATTAGCACACCATAGCATAGCATAGCTCAGCATAGCATAGCATAGCATAGCATAGCTCATTATAGCACCGTATAGCTAAGCATACCATAGCATAGTGCAGCATAGCATAGCACAGTATAGCGTTGCTTCGCATAGCACAGCGCAGCATAGCATAGCACAGCATAGCATAGTATAGATGTAGGTGTAGATGTGTGTGTAGATGTAGATGTAGATGTGGGTCTCGCTGTTGATGTTGATGTAGATGTAGATGCAGGTGTAGATGTAAATGTAGCTGCCGGTGTAGATGTAAATGTTGCTGTCCTAAATGCTCCAACTCCTAGGTAGGGTATCACTGAGATTATTATGTATACAAAGCTGTATATGTGTATATATGTATGTGTATGCTTTTATGATTTCTCTCTCTCTCTCTCTCTCTCTCTCTTTCTGATTGAATATGTATACATACCCTCGGGATCCCCAATTCCCGGACAGATGTCCTGAGCCAAAACTCCCGATTCCAGGTTCCTGGTTCCTGGTTCCGTTCCGGGCTCCCGGTTCCCAACTCACAGCTCCTGGTTCCCAATTCCCGTCTCCCAAATCCCCATTTCCGGTTCCCGACTCCCGGTTCTGGGCTCCCGCGGTTCCCAATTCCCGGCTCACGGTTCCCGGTTCCTGGCTCCCGGTTCCCAATTCCTGGTTCCCGGACCTGTTTCCCAGTCCCCGGTTCCAGGTTCCCGGCTCCCGGTTCCCGTTTCCTGGCTCCCAGTTCCCGGTTCCCGGTTCCTCTCACTATTGCTCAAATAGCAGGACGAGGAGGAGGAGGAGGAGGAAGAGGGGGGAGAGGGGGAGGAGAAAAAGGGAGGGAGGAAGAGGACGAGCAGGGCGAAGGCAGGATGACGACAAATCCAAATGAAGATGAATCAGAAACCTCTGAGAGCTTGTGGGTCTGGAGGATGTATCTGGCCCGCGGCTGTCCCAGAGCGTTTGGGAACGCTCTGAGAGTGAACGCTCTGAGAGCGTTCCAGAACGCTCTGGGTCAATCCATCCTCATCCTAGACCTGCATGAAAGAAGGACGGGGAGGAAGTGAAACGAGGCACAGGCATCCAGACACCACAGCGCTAGCCAGCTCTACACGGACTGGTACAGCTGCATGTCGTGGCCTGGAGCGGACGTCGACCGTGGCACCAGTCCGTGGACCGAGGACAGCTTGGGTGCCGTCGACCTCGAGGAAGAGGAGGACGACTGCGACGACGACCTCACGTTTCTCACATGTTTCCCCCTCATCCTTAGGGGCCGCCGACCTCGATCGCGACGCTGGCCTGAGCACCGCCGACATTCGCTCACGGTGCTCTGGGCGGGGTCACGACCGAGAGGGGGAATGGCGAGGCGGGGGACAGGCTCGGCGCGCTCGCGCCGTATCTGACATCCCACCCCTCCCACTCATCCCTTCCCATTGCGCCGACTATTTTCCCTATCTGGATGCGAGCCCCGGCAGGAACACTTCAAATGAAAAACACGATGGGCACCGGGGAGAGTCAATCATAGTTATTCTCCAGAAATGGGATTTCAGCTGTCGTTGGAGCCGGGGCCACAAAAGGACAGGTTCAGGGGAGAGAGCAGAGTATTACTCACACCAAGTAGTTGCACAGAGAGGATGGATGAGCAGAGGGACGTCGGGGATGCGGGGGAGGACGACCACCCCAAAGATAGGCAGGAGGACGAGTACGACCTCGAGGAGGAAGCGGAGGAGGGGGGGCAAGAGGACAGCGCTAACCTCGAACGTGGCGTCGTAGTGCGCGCTGTGGGCATCTGCTGGGAGTGGGTTGCCTTGCGGCCCTTGCCGTCCAGGCCCACGCTCAGGTGGAAGCCCATGAGGTTTGCCAGTGTGTCCACCCTCGAGGAGGGAGGAAGAAGGACGAGGTGGAGCAGGGAGGAGGGAGGAGAGAGGAAGAGGAGGAGGAGGGAGAAGGAGAAGCAGGAGGAGCAGGAGGAGGAGGAAGGAGGGAGGAGGGAGGGAAGAGAGGGGATTCAGAGGGAAGAAGGGAGGAGAAAGAAGGAAGAGGGAGAGGGAGAAGGGGAAGAGAGGAGGGACGACGAGATTAGATGGGAGTTACAAAAGTTTCAAGGTACACACAGGGGCGATTGATGGCTATACGAAGGGTAAATGGAGGACGGGGAGGACGAACCTCTTGTTCGCGAGCTTCAGACTCTTGTGCATGCTGAGGACGGTGTTGTGAATACGGCATAGGTCTAAGCTGCGCGCACCCCCTTGAAGCCGGTACAGCGTCTTGGCGAAATGGTCCTCAGAGATCACGCCAGTGCCCAAGGGATCGAAGAGGTTGAAGAGGACCTTAAAGGAGAAGGAGGAGGAGAACGACGACGATGAGGAGGCGGCGGCGGCGAAGGAGGTTGAGCAAGGGGTAGGCCTGCGAGCTCTGGAAGTCGAGGTCAATCCCAAACTCCTGCAAGCAACTCTGAGCTCTCTCGTCGGTGAACAGCTTATTGATGTCGCTCCACTGGAGCTCGCCCTCGTTGCGTGTGTCAAGGATCTTGAACAGCTCCTTGGCGGCCTGGATCCAGACCGATTTCCTCTGTATGTTGTCGAGGATCCTAGTCGCCTCGTCGTCAGAAACACGCTGAGCCGAGTCGACAAAAATCGCTGTAATCCGCCACACTGGGGTGTGCTGGAATGTCAGGTGCTGCCCGGCAGGGTTTCTGCGATCTTCCAAGCCCCCCCCCGTCTTCCAGCACTAAGCGGCGCTGCGTGCACCGCCCCCCCGCCCCACACTCCATCGTAAAAGGCAATGGGCCCGCACTCCAGGGAATGGGATCCCTCGTAACAATCGATGGATCTGCGCTCCCGAGGCCGCGCTCCCGAGGCCACGACAACTCGCAAAGAAAAAAACGGCGTGTCCGCGCTCCAGCTTCCGGGACGGCCGAGGCAGGCAACCAACGCTGCCAATATGACCTTGGACGGCTCCAAGACGGCCAAAGGTGCCCAAGGCAGCACAAGATGGCCTCAAGACGGCCCAAGCGGGCCCCAAGACGGCCCAGGAGGGCCACGAGAGGACCCCCAGTAGGGCCCGAAGAAGCCGAAACCATGCATGTTCCTGGAATATTTGGAAGATGTTGGCGTCTTCTCAGTTTCGGGTTTCCTTCAGCTCCAGACGGCCGTGGCGGCCTCCAATATGGTCCAAAGACGTTCCAAGATGGTCGAAAGTTGGCCCAGACATCCTCCAAGGCGGCCTCAAGACATGGCCCCGACACGGCCCAGGACGGCCCCAAGAACCCCACGAGGCCAACGCAGAGGAGAGGCGCGACAAAAAGATAGAGATGAGCGTGCCCCATTTTACGGCTCTCCCAAGCATGAGTACGCGAACGGCCTCCGTGCCCCTCGGACAGTTGCCACCCAAAATGCTGCACCTGGACCTGCCGCAGGCAGAAAGATCACATTCAAGACAACGAATACGGCGAGCATGATGTATACGCAAAATGCGAAAGTCACCAGAGGGCTGATCTCGGTCAGAGTATCCGAAACATCGCCCCAGGAAGAGCCACCAGACATGGCTTTAAACAAAGTGTACATGCCTCCCACCAGTGAGTTGAAGTTATTCCTTATGCTGCACCCAGCCCCTATGTCATTGCTGCAGTCCACATTGACAATCGTCTCATGTCCAGAGTCCTCGAGGTATGCGAGACTAGCCTGCAGGAACACTACAGAGAATGTGTAGGTCATGATGCCGATCAACAACGAAGCCCAGAGCAACGACTTGCCGCAATTCATTATCCCAGCAACCATGATGCGGAGCTCGCGGAAGAAACGTAAAATCCTGATCACGCGCAGCGCGCGCACCAGCCGTAGCACGCGGACCACTCGGAACGAAGATATGCGGGTGCGCCTGGTCGCGAAGACGAGCACAGCGACCTCTTCCGCGACAGACGACGCCACGATGAGAAAGTCGAAGGCGTTCCAGGCGAAGCCTTTGTTCCCCCAGTAGAAGAAGTGGGCCCCCTCGCATGCGATACGCAGTACGAGTTCCAGAAAGAACGCAAGCGCAAACGCTCGGTTAATCCATATCCAGCTCGTCAGATCTTGGCTCGCGAGTGGCTCGCCGTAGTGGCGCATATCCCAGTCTGCCTGGTGGCCAATGGTACAGGCATTGGCGATAATGACCACCGGAACAAGGATCTGGAACAGGATGCTGTGCGTGCACTTGTACGCGAATGCGCCCAGGGTGGAAGATGTCTCGCGGCGCTCAGACTCCCCCGAGTTCGTCAGTCCCCAAAAGAAGAAGTTCTTGTCGGACTCCTTCAGCCTGTTGAGCTTGTCCTCCAAATTGAACTGCTCTTCCGGGGCGGTCAGCTTGCGAGGCGAATAGTCTGAGACCGAGAAATCGGAGAGGGAGGCGGAGCGGCTGGCCAGCACAGGATCTGCCAACCTCCGCTTGCGGGGGATGAGAAGGCGTATGAGATGCTCGGCCTGACAGCTCAGCAAGAAGTGCAAGCAGGCAGCTCGACGGGAAGCGGCAAACAACACATGCGAAATCGGAAGCCGCACGTGTTGGGCGCGGCCTAACCGACCCCTTTCGTGACGAGCCCACTCCGTGACGACACCCATTAAACTCGAGGCTCCCCTGCGGCTTCATGTTCACATCTTCGCGCGAGGCGAGGTGGTCGTCACGGAAGGGCTCGGTTTGCCAGGGGCCCGTAAGGCCGCCACTGAATACACCCTATTATTCACTGTTGGAGAAGAAGGGAACGACGAAGAAAGCCGAGGGGACGAACGTGAACGAGTGCAACGAAAAGGAGAAACAATTAGCCTGGCACGACTGGTCGAGAGGGCAAGTTGAACTCACGAGCATGGGGCCCGAGACTCTAGCGTCCAAATTCGCCCGCCCAACGGGCCAGAGGCGTGCTAAGATCTCCGGTAACTGGTTAAGAATTCTCTAGTTCGCGCGCGCGGGGCGGCCCCTGGGGGTCCCCGGACGAAAAGTACCCCGGCAAGGTCCTGAGAGAGTCCCGGGAGGAGTCCCCCAGAGCGCTCCAGGAGCGCTCCATGAGCGCACCAACAGGGCTCCGAGACGTCCCCGAGAGCCCCAAGAAAGGCCAAGAGGCCCCCAAGAGGCCCCCAAGATGGTACACGAGGGGTCCGACATGCCACAAGATCGCTCCAAGACGCCCAAGATAGCCCCCAGACGCCCCAAGAGGCCTCCAAGAGCACTCCCAAGAGGGCCCCCGGAGGCAAAATTCATTGTTTTTCCTTAGGTTTTTGATAGATTTTGGAGCTTCCACCTTTTCGGTTCCCGACGCCCCAAGACGGCCCCAGAGGCCCCCAAGATCGCCCCAAGAGGGCCCAAGAGGCCCCCAAGAGGGCCCCAAGATGGCCCAAGAGGGCTCGAAGACGGCCCAAGAAGCCTCCAAGACGGTCCAAGAGGGCCCCAAGAACACCCCCAAAGGGGCCCCAGAGAGGGAACACGAAACAAAATTTCGAGCCCTCGGCCCTAAGAAGCCCCTACGAGGCCCCAAGAGGCCCCTAAGAGGCCCCAAGAGGCCCCCACGAGGCCCTCAGGAGGCCCCCAAGAGTCCCCCAAGCGGCCCCAGGAGGCCCCCCAAATGCCCCCCCGAGCGCCCCAGAAGTCCCCCAAGCGGCCCCAGGAACCCCCAAAGCGCCGCATTGACACCAGGCCCTCGGGCAAACGGCAGACATGAGACCGCATGGGCCGGCGGAATGAGCGAAGCGATTCAATAACAGTGGGCTGTCGAATTACAAAAGGCAAAGACTGCAAGACCACTGGCAAACGCGAGAAAACTCGGGAGGAGAAGTGGCAGCCAGGGGAAGGGGCAGAGGGAAAGAAGGAGGGGATACAATCGGAAGCGGGGGAACGGCAAGACGATTGCGGGGGACTGAAGACCCTCATGAGACAGGGGACCAGGCATGCAGCTCCCGAGCCGTTCGACTACAGGACCGTGCCCACGGAACGTCGGGCGTCGGCGGAACGGCGCAGGCCCATCGGATAAGATGGCGTGGCAGAGCCCTCGCTCAAATAGAACTTGCCCTTCGAGACCGCCGGCGCCACCGCCGAGGCGGCCGCCTCCGAGTCCACCCTGCTCGGGCAACTCGCGGTGGACACCCTGCGGCAGGAGCCGTCCCTGCGCGGGTCTTGCCAAGGGCGCCCCTGGCCCAGGGCGTCCCCAGGGCTTCCCAGAGGGCTCCCGCGGCCTCTCAGGGCACCCCATCACGGGGCCCAGAGCTTAGACGCCCGAAATGGGCACGGAAAAAATCGGCACAATGCCCAACAACGAATGTTGTCCCAAACGAACAGCGGCCGCTGTTGGGCAGGCGGCCTTCTGTTTCAAATAGACACAGGCCGCGGTGGCGCGGACAGCGAGTCCTGGTCAAAATGGACAGGGTCTGCTGTTGGGCAGTGTACCCATTTCGTTCGTGCCGACAGAGGTGAGGGCCCCAGGAGCTTGAAAAAAGACGCAAAGGCTGAAGGCCCCCCCTGGGCGAGGGACAGCTTGAGCAACCCCTGACCTGTGCGCCCGGGGGCTCTGCCCCGGCCTCTCCCTGACCATGTTCCCAACCTTCCAGGGACGCCAACTGACCGGGCCGACCCAGGGTCCAGGATCGGTGCAGACGCTGGCCAGGCAGGGAGGCGCTGGCACCGGACCTGGGCCCAGGATGGGCCCGGCCAGCGGGAAACGTGCACCTGACGTCCCTCGAAACCTGGCGCACAATCCATTTCGCCTGCGACTGGAGCATCGCCTCGTGCTTGTCCTGTGCGTCCAGCAGCTTTAGCAGGCAGTCCTGCTGCAACTCGAGCGCCGCCGCGAAGTCGGACAGCTGCCTGCGCGGCGTCTCGGTGAGGCGGCGGCTGCTGCGTCTCATCGCGTTGAGCTGATCCCGCAGGGACTGCCTCCCCTTCTCGTCGCTGGACGCGTCCTCCTCCTCCTCACAGCTGGGCATGCTAGTGGGGCCGTCCATCCAAGCAGCTGGCCCACCCACGCAGAGGCTGGGCGCTGCAGGGAGGAAACGCTTGGGCAAGAACTGGTTTTGCAGAGAACACGGTTGATGAATGTTGGGGGGGGGTGACCGGCCTGGAAATCGGTCATGTCGCGCCGCGCTTGCGGACGAGGTGAAGATGTGCGAGCAAGCGAGAGGCGATTATCGGCCGCAGCGTGGGGCAAGCTCGCCTAAAATACATCCCTGGAGTGGCCTTGGAGTGATCCTTGGCGAGAATGGGGAAAGAGCAGAATGAGTTGAAGGTGAGGAAATTCCTGACGGGGGGCTACGGAATAATCTCCTGGCGAAGGACACAACCAGATGAAGTTGTGAGTACCGCGTTATGGGCACGTACCACGAAGCGTGAGGGGCGCGCCGAAACGAGCGCGGCGGTGCCATGCGAACGCAGCTACTGAGGCCTTCGGTTGAGCTCGATGTGGGGCCACGAAACGTGTAATGGTGTGCCGAACAGGGTGGATGCGGCGGTGCCATGCGAACGCAGCCGCTGGGGCCTTCGGTAGGCTCCCGCATGGGAGCACGACACATGTGAGGTGTGTGTGTGCGCGTGCGCGTGCGCATGCGCGTGCGTGTGCGTGTGCGTGTGCGTGGGCGTGCGCGTGTGCGTGTGCGTGTGCGTGTGCGTGTGCGTGTGCGTGTGCGTGTGCGTGTGCGTGTAGTTCAACGTCTCGGATCAATTCAGCCGTAGACTATAGAATCGATGCGGCACCAAGGGGCAAACATTTATTGAACGTCCTTGGTGCCGAGATTCTTGTCTGAAGAGTCCTCGCTCTGCGAATTTTGGATTCTTTTGCATCGCTGGGGTGCGAGGGGGCATGAACTTTCAAAAGTGGTTTGAAAAGTCAGGCCAGCACATGTGCAGGGCTTTGGGGGGACAGCGCGTAGCAGCAGCAGCAGCATGTGCATCCGTAGTGCCATCTCTGGTTCAGGATTGGTTTAGGCTGGTGCTTCATGCCTGTCGCTGCACACTTAAGTGGGTCAATCCTGAGATCTTGGCCTGGCAACGCATTAAAAATCGCCGTCATGCATATGCTTTCCTCTTCATGACAGTGTTACTGTGGACATATGGACTTGGCCGAATCTGCCGACGCATCACCTCCACCATCTACGTACAAACACATGCTTCACCTGTACATATACACGCATGCATCATTGCGTTCTTCTCCAGTTGTATTATTTTCCGGTTTCGTGGCCCTGGCGGGGGCAAACAGTGCTCTGCTTGACCCTTCGGACATGCCGCTCCAGGGGCATCTTGAACGTCGAGACCCTCTAATGTATGCAGATCGACACACATTTGTCTCAAGCCTCTCCCGACACGTTTGCACAGTCGGGGCTCTTTCTCGCCGGCTTCAGCTTCCTGCTCAACTCTTGGCTGGGCCTGCAACGCAATGCCCCGACGAGCTACGAGACGTAAGACATAGTATATTGTGGAACCTGCTCGCTCCTACACCGTCGCATGCGTTTCTATTTCTTTTCAACACATACAGCGTGAACATCTCGGCATACAGCATACGCATGGTCGCTTGCACACGTAGCACGCGCTCCTTGTATTAGCATCTATTACCATCGGCGCCACTTTGCTAAACATCCGGCGCGCTGCCCTTGGGGCGCGAAAACAAGCTTGGAAGCTAAACGCACGGCCCGCCCCCTTCCGCCTGAAGTTCAACGTGCATTTTTTCGCGCGTCGTTGGCTGGTTTTCGGGATACGCTCGCTCTGGTACAACTCGTCCGCCTTCAGATGCAGTAGTGTTTGGCGATCGCACCTCGTTGTCCTATGGATATGTCTACCAGCTTGGTTTTCGAGCAGGTACATTGGACGGCGCAAAGCGTTTGGGTCCATGCGTGCGCACACAGGCTTCCTATACAGACTCCGCGAGCACTGGCGCGATCGTCGAAAAAGGAGCTCAAAATACGCGCAGGTCGTTATGACCTCATGCTTCGCATGGATGGTTCTGACTTTTATGCTATGGCGATGTAAACTACGCCCTAGGAACAATTACTCCCTTTAGAAGCTGGTCTGATCGATTTGCATACTCCAGACGCTAACTTCCAGAGTACCGAACCGTCGCTGCCTCGCCCGGCCCGCGCGCAGCCCCGCCCCAGACCCCGCCGCCGACGCAACCAAAGGCACATGTACTCTGCTACAAAAACACGAGATACTATCATTACGTTTGGGGAAGATTGGCACGAACACTGTCTACGTATACTCGGAAATAAGTTTACTGGTCATCAAACTGTCGTCCAACGCCGCCTTGAACTTCAAATGTTTCTGCGCCAACATCTTCCACAAGCGCGCGCATGTTCTACGGCAGTTACCTACGTTGACATTCATGCACCTGGTGATCTTTTGCTTCTGCGCAGACACGCTATGTCCCGACTAGGAGACGCATCTTGGCTCCATGCGCGTCGCCTATGTGGTCGTCCTGC
>CAUYUJ010015773.1:0-12500 GCA_963575745.1 Prorocentrum cordatum | reverse complement strand
GCCTCGCAAAACACGCGCGCCCCACGCACTGGGACGGAGGTTGCACTTCGCCCTGAAAGAGGCAGAGAGCGCGACGCCTCCGACGCCGCAGACGGCACAGACCATGCCTGTGGCCCCATTCCCGAGGTGGATGGGGAAGGCCAGATGGGAGGGATGCCCATCTCTCCTGAGAGCAGCGAGCACCACGTCGGCTCGGGAGACGATGGGCGGCACAGCGACAGGAGGCGGCTCAACAGACAGGGCAGCATGGGCTTCGCGCACTCTGCGCGACTTGACGTGCAGACAGTCTAGGTCGGCCATCTTGCAGCCGATTCTGCCGACCCAAACCGTCAAAAACCTGAGCACCTTCGCCTGAGCGGCGTAGGCGTCTCGATACAAAAGCGGGGCACGAGTGAATTCGGCAGCTTCCTTGGCAGTGGCATCGGCGAGCGAGTTGCCCACGCGCTGCCTGCAAGTGACGAAACCTCGCTCGAGGTCGGCCGCCGTGGTGTGGGCCTTGACTTTGCACAACCGAAGAGCCTCCACCCCACCACGATCCTCAATCGCGGCCCACACCAGGCGCCGGAGATCTGCCCAAGCAGCTCTGGCCGAAAGACAGTATAGCTTGCCACGCCTGAAGACTCCATCATGGACGAACTGCGAGTCGGTCCAAAACGTGGCACTTGGAAGAGCAAGCCGCAGAGCTCGGAGGAACGCCCAGAGCTCTACGGCGTCGGTATCGTAGAGACCAGGAGGCAAGCCACCAGCCAGGACGGCGACAGAGACAGGCCTATCGTCGTGCAGGGCGACCACGGCCCATCCTAGACTATGTGCCTCTGGTGGCAGGTGTCCGTCCAGGAGGCTGCCGTCCAAAAAGAGGTCTCCGTCCAGCAGACCAGGGTGCCCCTTGAGCCAAAGCTCGTCGGGAGGAACAGGGCGAGCAGGCGGAGGGGCAGGCAGCGGCAGCAGCAGCCTCTCAGCGAGAAGACGGACAAGGGGGTGCCCGAGGTTCTGAACCAAGGAGGTGGCCACGGCTGGAGTCTCCATCTGAAAGACTTCGGCGTGTCCAGGGCAGGCCAAATGCCTGTGGGCCAGGGTCCCTGGAGAATTAGAGCACAACTGACACTGGGAGATGGCAGACAAGCGATGCTCGGCTTGCTTGGCTTGAGGCCACTGACCACCGGCAACGACGGAAACGACGTAACCCCTCTCGTGGGCCTCAAGCCGTTGCATGCCAGAAAGCACAGGGGCGAGCATGGGGCCTCTGCCGAACTCCGGCATATTGAGATGCGCGGCAACTCGCTTCCAACACCAGCTCTGCACAATGCGCTCAAGATGCCGCGCGACGGCCCTGGGGCAGAGCTCAAGGAGCGAGAAGCGGCCAACGCACTCGTGCGAGAGAACTAAGCCGTCGAACGTAATGCCGAGACGACGGGCGGAGGCAACACAACTAGTGAAAGGCCCTCGGATGGACCTCCAGGGCACAGAGGTGTTCTCAAGGGCCTGGTGAGCTCCGTCGAGGCCAGCGAGGATGAGCGGGATGGGCACCCAGGACTCCCACACAGCAGCAGCGAGGTGCAGGAGGGGAGCAGCACACAACTTGTAGGCAGGATCGACTTTTTTGACGCCAGCCATGTGCAAAAGAAGCGTAACAGAGCGTCCATCCAGCTTCTGTGACTGAACGCTGGCCTGCAGGAATCGCGCCTCGCGCAGCTCGGTGTCGGTCGTCCCCATCACCCCCGACCCATAGGAGGTGGAGGCCTGGACGGCCGCACGGACCATGTTGTGGAGAGCTCGCCTTCGGAGCTGTCCCGCCAGCGATGTTATCTTTCTCTGTCGTGCCACCGCTGCCGTGCGGCGGCCACGCTTGGTGACTCGACGAATTACACCACCTGCAGCATAATCAACGCCTAGATTGCGCTCGCTCTGTACTGGGAGAACCTGCAGAGGGCGAAGGACGGAGGCGAGCCGCCTCCGCAGCCGAACGTGTGAAGCGAGCAGCCGACTCTTAGGGCGGCTCACGGGAAGATGCGCGGCCTGCAGCTCGTGGTGAAGCATGGTGGTGGCTCGATCAAGACACTGGTGGACTCGATCCTCCGAACCAACCTTGTGCAGCGCAAAGTCGTCTACCACCACTCCAAGCTGCACTTCTTCTGCAGTCTGGCGGGGGAACGCCGCCTGGACGGCATCGAGCGGAGCCAAGACGACCATCTGCAGGCACAGAGTGGCGAACTGACAGCCAGCCAAGACGGCTTGCTGCGTACAGATCGGTGCGGAGTTCATCCCTGCATACTCTAGCACCCTAGGTGCTCTGTAAAGTGCAATCAGCAGCCGCAGCTGTCTCAGTGGAAAGTTGGAGCGACGTGCCGCCTCCAGCAGCACGCCGTGTCGGATATTCTCGAACGCCTTGCGGAGGTCGAGCAACACTGTGCCCGCCGTGAGATTGCGCCCGACGGCCCACTCCGCAGTGGCAGCCTGGATCCACACGAGGCGCTCCGACCCCCTCCCCGACGTCGACCACCAGAAATCCCGAAAGTTCTCTTGCTGCCACTGCTGGAGAAGGGGACGCCGCAGGCGCCCCTGGACGCGCGCACAGATGTGCAGCAGCGCAATTGGGCGAAGCCCGCCTGCGCGCTTCATGAGAAAAACTATCTTGGTCCACATGCGTGGCCAAGTGAATGAACCTTCGATGGCTAGCAACAGCTGTCTAAAGCACTCGAGGCCTGCGTCGCTGAGCTCATCGAGCTGGCGAGGACTGATCTGATCGAAGCCGGCTCCGCTGGCTGGCTTGAAAGAGCGCAAGCAAGCGCGAAGGTCAGCTAGAGAGAAGTCTGGCAGCGGCGGCCCCATGTCCTGGGGCCAGCACAGAGAATCCTCCAACTCCCCCACACACCAGTACCGACTCCACTCCTCCGCTAACAGGCGCATCTCCTGCTCCTGAGAGGCGGGCGCGCTACGAGGCGCCCCCTCCTCGTCAAAGGACGGGCTGGAGTGCCAGGGAACAACAGGCTTGGAGAGTGAGAAAAGCGCGCCACCACCGGCAGCACTGTGCTTGCGGACCCAATCTCGCCACTCCTGATCACGACGCTTTTCGCCGATCCTCTGGTGATGGGCAGCGAGATCTCGCGCCTCGTGCGCGAGGAAACTAGCAAGGCCCCAGTCCACGTCAGCGGCTACATAAAGAAGACCCAACCACGGCCCCACAAGGGCCAAGGGCAGGGAGCCCGCGGAGTGCCGTAGCCGCCGACACGCACTGAGGGTCGAAACTCGCTCACAGAGTTTCTGACAGTGAGAGAGCTCCTGCAAGACCTGACTGAGCGCGCGAAACCAGACAGCGGCGTTGGAAGTGCGAGGAAAGGGCAGCTGCCTGGGCGGGGGAGGCCTGCGCCTCTGCACGCGCAGCTCACGCGCGCGCCCGATGTAGGGGTTGCTGTCGTTACCGTCGATCTGGTATATCTCGAGGAACTCCTGCTCCATGACACTTGCGAAGCTCTGCCAAATGGTGTCGGGGTCTGAGCCGTCGTCGATGAGGGTCTGAACCGACTCCCAGCGGTCAGAGGGGAGATAGCAGCCGTGAGGACGAAGCCGAGGAAACATTCGGGGCACCCGAACGTGTGGCAGCTGGACCTCCACGCGGCTGGACTTGAGCTCGATCTGCACAGGCTTGTGGTCCTTGGTGCCCACGGCGGTAAGCAGGCGGACGCTGGAGCCGTAGTGCAGCCCGCGGGAGACGACGAACCAATCCAGCGTGCGGGACGCTCCACGAACACAAGTAGCCAACGTCGGAGCCACAATGTCAGCGCCAAGTGTGTCAGTCCATCCTGTGCTGAGCACCTCCTCTGGCGTGAGGTTCCAGTCGCCCGAGACCACGAAGGGCATACCATACCGATGCAGAATGCCTCCAAGCAGCGTGAGAAGGTGCCAGTTCTGAGCCGAGACGCCCTGCGAGTCATGCAAGTAGACGTTGGCCCAGAGAATGCCACCAGGCCGAAGGGCGGAAAGATGAAGAAGACTGACTCGCGCCTCGGCCACACAGAAACTCTGCTCAGGCAGCTCAGCCATGCCGAGACTGCGTCGCACCATCTGGAAAAGACCTCCAGTGGTGCCCCCTGCTGGGGTAGTCTGGGCCGCAAGCCCTTTGGCCGACCACCCCAGCTGCCGAAGACGGGCCTCCCAGGCTTGTACCTGGGCGAAGTGGTGCTCCTGAACAGCCAAGGCATCGCCGTTGAGGACGTCCTGGCAGCCGAGCACACATTCCAAGCCTGCACGGCCAGTCACGTTGGCCGTGGTGATGCGAAAGATAGTGTTAAAGCTTCTGCTGGCCAGCAACCTCTGAAGAGGCGGTGCGGGCCTTCTTGACATGATGCTCTTGCATCTGCTTGACCAAAGATTCGAAAACTTCTCTGGGTATCTTCTTGGCAGCGGAGACTCCTTGCTCGTCATCAGCAGCTCCAGCAACGCCACCTTGCGGCTCGACGAAGGTGGAGAAGAAGTCGCCACTGGGGTCCGTGAAGTAGCTCCAGTCAGGTGCCGCAGCCATGGGCACATCAGCGTCGCTAGCAGCATCACTGTCGCCGCCCGCATCCACGCCAGCCGCCTCTGAGGCTGCTGCTGCTGCCGCTGCTGGTGGGGGCTCTGCAGGGAGCTTGTCGCGGAGCATCTTGACCAGCGCGGTGAGGCGCCTTGCCTCCTCGTCGACGCCAGCCGTGGCCTGCACCGCCGCGACCAGAGCCTCGATCTGCTTGCAGGCCTCGCTCGCCGACACCGGCGGCGCCGCACCGCCCTGCGGAGCCATGGCGCTGTACGCCGCGGCGGCACGGGCGGCGGCGGCCTCGCGCTGCGCCGTGAGGTCCGCGAGGGTGGCGCGGCAGTCGAGGACATGCTGCATGGCCTTGGCTGCCTGGCCCGTGGCTCTGTCCAGCTTGGCCTGAGCCTGGGCGACCTGCTGCTGCAGCACATCGGCGTCGAGGCGGGCCGCGCGTGCCGCAGTCTGGGGCTCCCCGTGGTCGAGGGCACGCTTGTTGGCCACCCTCGCACGAGCCTTGGCCGACAAGTCGCCAGCGACGGCTGCGAAGTCCTCCTCCGACATGCGAGCGTAGGCAGCAACCTGGGCGTCGGAGAGCGGTGGCGCCGCAGGCTTCTGAGGAGCACGCGGGGGCCCCTGCACCCAAGCACCGCGGGGCTTCGGGGCAGCCTGCCGCGGGGCCGACAGACCAGGGAGACGTCCTGGTTGCCAGCCGCATTTGTAACAACTCGATCGGGATGCATAGTTGTGCTGAAAGCCACACCTCTTGTTCCCGCACGCCCAGCGAGAGAAATCTCCCATGGAGGGGGGGCGGATGTACAGTGATATGGCAAACAGTGAGGGCTGAAACCTCAGTACACGTGTAAGCAGTGAGGGCCGCAAACCCCTCGCACCAAACCCAAGCCTCAGAGCCTCCTGCTACGGACTTGAGCCAAAATGGCTACGGACTTCCTCCTCCTCCTCCTCCTCCTCCTCTTCCTCCTCCTCCTCCTCCTCCTCCTCCTCCTCCTCCTCCTCCTCCTCCTCCTCCTCCTCCTCCTCCTCCTCCTCCTCCTCCTCCTCTTATTATTATTTGTCTTAGTAGTATTATTCGTATTATTCTTAATATTCTTCTTCTTATTATTCTTATTATTATTATTCTTATTCTTGGTATTATTATTATTATTATTCTTCTTATTCTTATTTATTATTATTAGTCCTATTATTCTTCTTATTCTTCGTATTATTCTTATTATTATTATTATTCTTATTATTATTATTATTATGATTATTCTTATTATTATTATTATTATTCTTATTCTTCTTCTTATTCTTATTATTCGTATTATTATTCTTCTTGTTATTATTCTTCTTATTCTTCTTATTATTCTTTTTCGTATTATTATTATTCTTCTTGTTCTTATTATTATTAATAATAATATTAGTATTATTATTATTATTATTATTATTATTCGTATTCTTTTTCTTATTATTATTCTTATTGTTTTTATTAATATTTTTCTTCTTCTTATTATTATTATTATTAGTATTCTTATTCTTCTTCTTATTAATATTCGTAGTATTATTGTTATTATTATTATTGTTCTTATTATTCTTCTTATTATTATTATTAGTACTATGATTATTCTTCTTATTAGTATTATTATTCTTCTTATTATTATTCTTATTATTCTTCTTATTCTTATGTTTCTTCTTCTTCTTATTATTAATCATTTTTTTATTCTTATTATTATGTTTATTATTATTATTCTTATTAGTATTATTCTTCTTCTTCCTCTTCCTCCTCCTCCTCCTCCTCCTCCTCCTCCTCCTCCTCCTCCTCCTCCTCCTCCTCCTCCTCCTCCTCCTCCTCCCCCCCTCCTCCTCATCCCCCTCCTCCTCCTCCTTCTCCTCCTCCTCCTCCTCCTCCTCCTCCTGGCGGCACAACAATGCTGGCAAGAGGGCCAACATCTTTGCAACTCAAATAGACGCACATAAGTAATACAACGCACAAAATAAGGACGGGAAGGGAGAGGGGAGGGGCCGGTACTCTCCACAGGTCGGGGTCCGTAGTCGTGCGACGTGGTACGCAGTCCATACTTATGCCCTGAACCAGACACCCCGTAAAGCCACGCCTCGTAGAGAAATCGGAACGAGGTACGAAACAGAGGAATTCCAAGAAGGACCTGCTCGTGCTCGCGAGCATTGAGAAACCCAAGTCCCCGCACGTGCTGGGTCGAGCGCAAAGGTCGGGGGGGGGTGCTTCTGCCGGTGGCCCCTTCAGGAACGGGCAGGAAGCGGGCAGAAGTCCAAGTCTCGCAGCGATGGCCTGCAAGAATTCCAGCGACGTGTTCAAAACGCACCATAAGAGCCCGCAACCAGATAGCATCGGGGTTCGCGCGTCCGCCGCGGGTAGCCTGATTAGCCACCTCAATGCTCAAAACATCAACACGCAAGGGAAACACACGTGACATATCTTCGAGGTGCCACTGGAATTCTTGCTCGCGTGTGAAATCCGAATAGAGTTGAAGAATGTACTTCGCTGGTCGGAAGGGCAGGGGCTCGGGAGCGAGCGCGGCAGGGCCAGGTGCAGGGGGCGGGGAAACATCCTGCATAACTGGGGCATCCCGCTTGAACTGCTTGCATGAACCTAGAATCCTCGCGCCAACAGCTGCCCCTTCGAGCTGGACAGGGGGGGCTGAGGCACAGTTGGCATGCCTCCCTTTTGCTCGATTATCCGCCGCCGCGGGGCGAGCTTCTTGCCGAGCCTCGCCGAGTTCATGCTGATGCACGGGTCCTGGTGCATAACCTGACCTGCTCCATGAAGCACGGCAAGTTGGCGAGTTACGAAGATGCTGCGCGAGTCTGGTCACATTTCCCAACAGGCACGAGCACATCTGACAGGTCGATCCGGCTGCGACGGCAGACGGGGCACCAGGAGTACAGAGAAACAGCCCCAAGAGGCCAATAAGGGTCTGTTCAGACGCGGTCGAGCGCGTGCTTAACGGGCCTTTCGACCTCGCACGGGAGGGCAATTCACCGCTAAGCGGGTCTCCCTTGGCGAAGTTCTGGAGCTCTCGTTCCAATATAACCCGATGCGCGCCGTCTTGCGGAAATCTCTTCGTGTCAAGGAGGACCTGGTCTGAAAGATCGTGAACATTGACGTTGCTCGTCTCTGCAAGATTCAACGCTGGCCTGTATGCCGCCACGTGCATCGCGCAGATATGCCGAGCTCGGGCGAGCGTGAACGCTGGCCAAGTAACAACCGCAAAGTGCGACACCAAGGAAGAAAGGGCCTCAGAACACAGGACCTTAACACGCAACGGAAGGCCCACCCTCGGGCCAATAGAAGCCTTGATAGGTTGCAGGGCAGCACGAGCCTTGGCGACGCGCGAGGTGACCGAGCCCTTGCCACGCAAGCAGAATGCAACCTCTGTCTTGGCGGAGTTCGGGCGTAGCCCAAGGGAGAAACAGGAGACAAAGACTGCTTCAGCCAAAGAAAGCACAACTGCCGGCATGTCCGTATTTGACAAACAAGGTCACAATCAATGCGTCAGCAAACGTCAAATCAGGCCGGGCATTGTCCCATTCGTCCTGTGTCACACCTATCAGCTCGGGTTGGTCAGAAGCATCTCCCACCGACGCTGAGAGACGAAGAATGGCGGCCCTCAATTTGAGCAACGCTGTCCTGGAAATAAAATTGAAACTCTCGGTGGCCAAAAACGTTCCAGGATGGGCCCCCCCCAGGGAATGCTTGCCCCTTGGCCGCGCAGACCTGCGAAAATACCCCTCGCTGGGATCCCCGAAAGCCCGCGAGCAAGCGGGCCGAGGGAAGGTGAGCCGCAGGAGGCTCGTTGGCCGCAATCATGGTTCCGGCCCCTTCTCGCACGGCGGCGGGGGAGACAAGGGCCCCCGAGGCTTTGGCATGTTTACACGAGGCCAGGCCATTAACATGGCACCCGCAGCCACACACGATGGCACAGGCGTTTAAATCACATGTCCCCACAAAGGGAAGACCTCGGCGCGCGCCGAGCAAAGCTGGCAAACCCACTGCCAGTCCCAACCCAAATGAAGGTCCGCAACCGAGATAGCGTCTAAAGGCAGGGCAGAAGGGGCAAGGCGAACATGCAACGTATGCCCATCGAAGTAATCAACGAAAGGATACAAAACGTGAACAGAGTGCCCATTAACCTGGAAGATGCCGGCAAATCTGCGCTGGCAGAGAGCGAGCCTAAGGGAGCAAGTCAGTTTGGCAAGTGACTCCTCTCTCAGTGCTGAGAGACCCTTCAGGGCTCGCGCTTCATTGCGCGAATCCAATTCGTTGTGAACAGGAAGCGAGTCGGGCAAATGGAGCATGGGAAGTGTAGACCAGAGAACGGCAGCAAACTCTAAGACAGCACTGGTGGCGGCATGGGTCGGCGTAGTCCCGCAGGCCTGCATAACCTTGCCTGCATACCTTCCTGCATGCGCATATCCCTGGGGGTCTTCAATGTCCATGACAAAGGCCGATGCCGCGATCTCATCGTCGGCATCTTTGAATGAGCCGTCTGAAAAGATGCGGTACTTGGTCCAACCCCCCCCTCTCGGGGGGCATAGCTCCAATGCCAGAAGGGCTTTGTGGGGGAGTCTAGCCAAGTGGGAGGTATCCAAATCACGCGGAGGAAAGGATGCAAGATCCAGCGTCTCGTCCACCGAGGAGACCCCTGGCAGGCAAGTCCGAGTGCATGGGGCGGGTTGTTCCATCGACACCTCGGGGAAACCAGGTCCAGGCGGGCAATCTGGCTGCGGTGCTGGGAGAGCCTCGGAACCCCGACAATGTGAGATAACTGGCGAGAGGTCGGCACAACACGCAAACAAGAAAGTATAACAACATCTAACAGGATACATAGAGTTGCTGAGCTGCTGGGCCGCCGAAAATGCGGCTACCACTAGAGGCTGGAGGTTCGCAATTGACTGTTCGACCGAAGGCTGCATAGGCAAATGGAAACGGGATATTTTAAATGCTGTACACGCATCAAGGCCACTGACGTCTAGACTGGGAAGCCTATTCGTACACGCGCTGGCTGGCAAGGTAATAGTGAGCGTCAGCTCGGCGAAGAACAGTAATTCGAAAGGCTCAAGATACCTCCGCCTCGAAGAGTCGGCGGTCGCGGCCACCGTGCAGCTAGAATGGTTACCCACAGCCGGCGCACAGGTAGGCCGCGGCGCGGCTCGAATCACACGAACCCCCCCGCCCCCCCCACCACCACCACCACCACCACCACCACCACCACCCACCACCACACGACCACCAACCACCACCACCCCACCACCCCACCCCCACCCCCCCCCCCCACCCCACCCCCACCCCACCTCAATCCCCCCCATCGATCCTTTCGAAAGCGGCAGGCTCAAGATTGAGGGAGAACTTGCAAGGCACGACTGTCTGCACCCAGACCGTCGAGAGAGCTGCAGTCTTGCACGGGCGATAGGTCTGACACGTACTCTGTCTGGCCAGCGGCCAGAACGAGCACGCGCACAAGCTGCCACGCCCCCTTCGCCCCCCGGGGGCCCATGCTGCCCAAGCCTCGATAAGCCCCCGCCCCCCCCCCCCCCCCTCCCTTAGCCCCCCAGGAGGTCGAGGAATTGAGGCGACGCTGTATCGCATGGCTGTCTTCGCCTGCATTTCGAATGCCAGAGACGACTATGACTGGAACTGGCGCGCGCAGCTTTAAAATGGCACACGTACAGATTGGAAATATGGCATGCTGACTCATGAAAATCACAAAACCAAGATTTCCGCATCGAGGAGGAGAGGAGATGCATGAACAGAGTTGAACGATCCTGCATGGCCGATAGAGATGAACGAGTTGGGATAGAGGCTTGAGCACGCTGGCACGAGCAATGGCCTGCACGCGATCCTGGCTTTGGCCAGGCACGACTAAGCTATCTGCTCTCCCTTCGCCAACTTGCGAGAGGGGGCTGGGCGCAGCGTCGGACTGACATGCAGGCGCTGCTACTTTTGGGCCTGTCAATGAAGTCCCGTGGGCGGAGTCTATCTTGCGAGCTGCCTCGGCGCTTTGGGAGGCTGACATCTGCGACTGCTGCGAATCGTGCACGTCGATGGGCTGAGCTGCGACCGAGTGCACGGGGGCTGTCACTGGTCTGTCTTCCTGCTGCGGCCCCCCCGCATGGAGCGGCTGGGTCGGCAAGATCGGCTCCAGGTGGGGGACTTGGTTGGCCTGGCTGTAGGGGTCCTCGAACTTGACCTCCACCTTGACCCCCTCCGTTGTCTGTTCCTTGGCTGCTGGTGTATTCGGGCTGCCTGTGACTGAGGTCGGGCACGGACCACGTGCACCCTTGTCTCGCAGGCCATGCATGACGGGCGAGGGCCGCGCGTTCGGCGGCGTCGGCGATGGAGGATGGCGCCCATGAGGCGGCGACGCCGTTTCCCTCGGAACGGACGTCGGTGTGACCGCAATCGGCGCGGGCGCAACGGCAGGCGACGGCGGGGAAGGCGCGCCTCCCGGCGAGGCCGGGTGGGGCGGTGCGCCCGCCCCCCCCCGCCCTGTAAACCCCGCGCTCGAAGAAGAACTGGCACTGGTCGGCACATTGCTCTTGATCTCCGTGATGGCTAACCCGATCTGGGCTAAGTTGGCATCCTGCTGCTGAGCCATGGCAACCAGCTTCGACTGAAAGAGCTGCATCATATCCATCATCTGAGCTTGGAAGGCGCCCTTTTGAATATGCTGGGCCTGCTGGGCCGCAGGCGGTGGCGGCGGCGGTAGCTGGGCGCCGAAGCCCTTGCCTGGGCCCTTCGCGGCAGGCGTCACGCCGCTGCCGATGACCTGCCGCGGCGGAGGCGGCACTGGCATGCCGAACGGACCACGGCGCCCTCCGCGGGCGGCTGGCCCCGCCTGCCGGGCCGCGGGCGCATGGCACGCGCGGGGCCAATACTGGCCACGATCCGCGGCCAGAGGCGGCGGCGGCGGCGCCCCGCGGCCGCCGCGGGCGCCAGGCGGGGCGCTGAAGGCCGCGCCCTGCGGCGGACCGCGCACTGGCCATGCGTCCGCAGCCACTCCAGGGCCCATCCACTCCACGTCGTCGGCGTCATCGCCCTTAGTCTCTCGCTCGTAGATCTCAAGCCCCTTGGCTTCCTGGATGGAGCCGTTGATCATCTCGAGCTCGCGCTGCAGGACTTGCCCCCCGTTCTGAAGCAGGTAGCATTTGTCGCGGACGGACTTGAGCTTGTCGCAGGTGGTGTCGCGCATGTCTTAGAGCTTGCCGAGCTGGGCGTTCGCTCTGTCGGTGCTCTGCGCCGCGAGCTTCAAGCGCGATGTCTCTGCGACAAGGGGATCGATGGCTTCGCCTGCATCAATGGCCGCCAACGCGGGCTGGCCAAGCGAATCCATATTCTTATAGATGCGGCTCTTGTAATCCTTGATGAGAGCAGGCTCGGACAGGGGGTCCCCCCATATGGCTGACCATGGAAACTGAACTGGACTGCCAATCTGGGCGCGCGTGACAGGCGCGATACGAGCCAAGAAAGTGCGCAAGGCCTTACATCTCAGCTGCTGCTGCTGATGTTGGGGCCCCTTGTGACTTGGCTGACTGGGCTGCCGCGACGGGCGCGCGGGAGTCTGCTGACCCAACTGAGGGCGAGGGCCTCGCTGGAAGTTGTTATCGAAATGCAAGCCGCGCAAGCACTTCCAATGATGGCCCTTGACTGCTCGGTAACAATTCAGGCAATTCCAGGTGCGCCCTGGATCCGGCCCCGATGAGCGCGCCCCCATTATGCGCCCGCAATTGGACGTTTCTCGCCGTGGAGAGCTTGACAAATAAGTGCGCTACTCCTCTGCGTTGCCTCAGCCTGCTGCCACGCAGGCTCAGGTTTCTCACGGCGGCCTGTCGCACTCAATGTAACGCGCAGAGAAGACAGGAGAAAGTGCAGGTACGATACACAATAAGATCCGGCGCGCGGCTCAGTGAGCACGCCCGAGGTTCGAGCTGCTCCTGGCGACCACCTGAGGTCCACCAA
>CAUYUJ010015772.1:265761-313869 GCA_963575745.1 Prorocentrum cordatum | reverse complement strand
GCGCCCAGGCCCCCTCGGCCCGATCTACCCCCCCCAGCTGCTCGACGCGAGCACTCGGGATGCGCCTTCGAGGCGCCAAGTATGAAGGGGTCCTGGGGCACGCAAATGAATACACACAAATAACAGGATCCCCCGAATTTTTGTATATTTTCTGCGCTTTTTTGTCTTTCCCCCCACTTCCCCTATTTTCTGAAATCTTCCTGGGGATCGACGATTCATTGTGTCTGTGTGTGTTTTTTCCCTCCTGAAAGTAGACAGCTCATTTCTTGGATGCTCTGGGCCCGGCCAGCAGAGGCCAGACAGCTGCTTCCTAGACGGCCTAGCGCGGGGCAGGCGTGGCCGGGCATCTGGCTGGCCCCCGTTCCGCCATGCCGCTGAAAGCGCCCCTTCTGACGTCTCAGCGCCGCGAGGCCGGGCCCCCCTCGACCCCCGGCAGCCCGCCCCCGGGGCGCGCGAGCGAAGGGCCGCCGCGTGGGACCTCGCCCACGCGCGGTACTCTGCAAATGCGCGCCGCTCGAGCGAGCGCCCCCGCTCCGCTGGCAAAACCTCTGCGACAATCTTGAAACCCTTCGCCCAGCCCTGCCGCGACAGGCTACCCCAATCGACCGCGCGGTGGGGAACCCGAAAGGTAGGCTTCACCCGCGCGGAGCCAGCGAACGCGAGCCCCCGAGATCCGGCGGGGGCGCGGCCCCCGCGCCCCACGGCCAAGAGCCCAGGGCGGCTTCCAGCGGCACAGCCCGCGCAAGCAATGGCTTTCCAATTGGAAGCTCGATCGTGAAATCTGGCCCCGCGACCCCGGCAGCTCGGCCCGGGCCTTTTGTTCAAGGCGACGCGAGAGGCAGAGCGCGCCTGGCCTTCAAGCACCTCCACGACGCTTACAAAAGAGGCAAGCAGTTCACGAAAGACTCTGGCATTCGCTTCCCCAGGCCCCACACGCGGGCCCCCCTGTCCGCAGGATGTCCCAGTTTGGCTCTGGAGGCCCAGGGTACCCCCATGCAGCGCGTTCCAAGCCCCGAAGACCAGCCAGGGTACATCACGGCCTCCGAGGAAACACATGAGCTCAGCTGGCAGATCAACGCTACCCTCCAAACCTGCACGCGTGGCCTGGTCCATACAAGACACGCACTGCGGCCTCGCTGCCCCAAGGTTGCACGACGCACAGGCAGACCTATGCACTGGCAGCGCGCTGGTCGCTGGGCTGGGACAGGGCGCAACTGGCAGCCGAGTGAACATCGCTGCGCCGCCGCTCGAATCCGGGGCGCGCGCCGTCTCTCGTGACCTCTGCGGCCCGAACTGAGCAATGGAAACCATGCTTGGCCAGCCAGGCTCGCGCAGTCGAGAGCTGCCCGTCGAACTTGTTGCGACGCCCCTGGCGGCACGCCAACTGCGGGGTGCCGGCCCACTCTCCTGCGCCGTCTGCCGGCTGTCTGTGATGTCGGGCCCATTCAGGCAGCGCTCGCCCCGATCTCCAGCTTGAGACACTCGCGCCCCAGACCTCGACAGCCCGGGCCTTCGCGGCGTCGAGGGGGCTCTCGCTACTCTCACCTGCCAGCGCAATGCCCCCGCCGCCTGCTCCTGGGCGCCCCGGACTGCTGGCGCCCCAGGGGGGCCTGGCTTCTTGGGCGGCGCTGCCTGGGAGGGAATAGGGCACTCCCTCGACCGCCCCGGCAATAGCCACCCGCCGCATCTCCAACCAATCGCATCCCGTGGTGGCACGAGCAGGGCTGGACTCGAGGAGCACCCAGCCCCGCGCTCTAACTCCGATGTCGGTTCTGGCGCCATCAACTTCCCGGCAAGAACCGATGACGATATGGCCAAGGATGGGCTCGAGGAGCACCCATCCCTGTATCTGACTCTCGGTGAACTGACGGACCGAGATTGCCCGGCCGGACTGGTGCACCGTCGGCCCCGCTGCAAGACCGCAGGGAACGCGCCCAGTCGGCCTCCTTTAATAGTGGCCGAGCACTTGTCGGACCTGTCGCTCTCGATCTGCTCCTGGGGGCCCTGCGCGCCGACGGCGGCCCCCTGGCCATGTCCCGCTCAGGGCGGTTGGCCCCCCGCCTGCCGCGGCAGTGGAGGCGCGCCCTTATCGTCCTCATCGATGGCTGCCACTCGCTGGAGGACCTTGGCCAGAGACTCATCCGATGAGGCGGCGGGATCCTCCCCGGCCGAGGACGGCGCCGAGGCCTTGCCGATGCCCCTTTCGCCGCCAGGTGCTGGTGTAAGTGCGACTGGGGCCTCGGGTCCAGGCGCCACTCCTCCAGCTTCGTCGGCCCCCCCACTTCTTGGCCAGCCTGTAGGCGCGTGCCTCGTAGGCTTCCTCGAGGGTCTCGGCATCGCCGGCTGCATTGTGGAAGGGTTCCCTTGCCATCTCCGCGACCTTGGCCTTGCGCTCGCGTTGCCTCCTGTCCATCTCGTCGATGTCCTCCTGGCGCGCTGCGGCGTCGCCGTCGGACGCGAAGGCGCTACCGAAGACGCACTGGTCGTCCAGCCCCGTGGACCGCCCCCGCAGGGCCCAGCTGGGCCACATCGTGTTGGGGGGGGGGGCCTCGTCAAGCTGGTCCTAGAGCTGCTGGGTCCACCCCTCGTGTTCTTCATCTGCCAGCTCCGATTTGCCGAGCGCGTCGAGAGCCCTGCCGAGCTTCTCCATTAGCTTGACTCGATCCTTGGACAGGCTGACAGTATGATGCTTGAGAGGCCTGGGCTGGACTGGCTGGGCTTGATTCGCCAGCTGTGCCACTCGCTGTTTGCACCGCTTGGCCAGACTGAGGTTACCCATCTGTTATGCGAGCTGCTACATACTCAGAACCTCTGGGAGTGCCAGCAAAACCACGTGAAGGCCGTCGGCAGCCCCAGCAGCAGGAGCAGCAGGCAAAGGTAGCTCTTCTCCTCTCTGGCCCAGCGCCCATTGGGCCCCTGAGCTCCGTGATGTCGGGCGTGCCCCTTGTCCTGGAGGCGACGCAGTGCTTGCGCCAGCCACACTGCTGCAGGATAGTTGGAGCAACCGCACAGACTGCACTGCCACGTTGCACGCTCCGAGACATGCCGAACCCAGGGCTGCCTCTTCAAATGCGGCCTGCCTAGGTGGCCACAAGCAAACCCTACCCCTACCCCCCACGATTTCTAAAGGGGAGGGTCGGGTTCACTTCGCTCGGGAGCTCCCGAGCGAAGTGAATCCCACCCTCCCCCTCAAAAATCGTGGGGGGGTAGGGAAGGTTTCGCATGCGGCCCCCGACTGCCTGCAAGCTGATCCTGCCGTCCTTGCCATGGCGCCATGACCCGAGGGCCTGGGACGTGCGCGAGACGCCGAGCGCTGGGACCGAGCAGACAACAACCGACCGCAAGCCGAAGGCTGCCGCGGACCGGCCGCCTGCACTTGTCCCGTGGTGGAACTCCTCGCCTCGAGCCAGGAGGAGGAGGAGGAGGAGGAGGAGGAGGAGGAGGAGGAGAAGAAGAAGAAGGAGGGAGGAAGAGGAGGAGGAGGAGGAGGAACTAATCGCCTCGAGCCAGGAGGAGGAGGAGGAGGAGGAGGAGGAGGAGGAGGAGGAGGAGGAGGGAGGAGGGAGTGGGGAGGCGGAGAAAAAGACGACGCACCGACCAGCAGCCTGGGCTGCCTGCGCGACGTGCCCCGCACGGTGCGCGAGGCGCGGCTGCCTTCGCGAGCTCTCGCGCGGCCTCCATAGTGAAGGGCGCCCCTCTGGGCCCGGTCGGCGGCGCGCACGGCCCGATCATCCCCGCGCCCGTGCGGGTTGGCCACCAAATTCGCCGGCCCAACGGGCCAGGGCGTGCTAAGATCTCCGGTACCTGGTTAACAGTATTTCTAGTTCGCGCGCGCGGGGCGGCCCCTGGGGGTCCCCGGACGAAAAGTACCCCGGCAAGGTCCCGGCAAGTCCCCGGCAAGGTCCCGGCAAGGTCGGGCCAGAGATGCCGGAGCCCTGTTACAGGGCCCCAGGACGGGCCAAGAGGTCCCCAAGAAGCCTCCAAGACGGTCCAAGAGGGCCCCGAGACGGCCAAAGATCGCCCGAAGACGCCCAACAGGGCCCCAAGACAGCCCAAGAGGCCTCCAAGACGCCCCAAGGGCCTTCCAAGAGGCCTCCGAAGAGGGCCCCAAGAGGCCAAAATCGTTGATTTCATTGTTTTTTCTATGTTTTTTGCGTTCTGGCTTTTTCGGCTTCCGGACGCTCCAAGACGGCCCAAGAGGCCCCCAAGACCGCTCCAAGACGGCCCACGAGGCTCCCAAGACGGCCCCGGAACGGCCCAGGAGGGCCCCCAAGACGGCCCAAGTGCCGCCCAAGACGGACCAAGAGGCCCCAAGACGGGCCCAAGAGGGGCTCAAGAGGGGAACCGAGAACTGAAAAATCGAGCCCTCCGCCCCAGAAGGCGCCCAGGAGGCCCCAAAAAGGCCCCAAGAGGCCCCCAAGAGGCCCCCAAGACGCCCCAAGAGGCGCCCAAGAGGCCCAAAAGAGGCCCCAAGAGGCCCCAAATCGGCCCCCAAGAGGCTCCAAAACTCGGCTAGCCCACAACGGTGCGACAATATGGGCCGGCGGAATGAGCGAAGCGATTAAATAAAAGCCAGAAACCTTCCGTCGCGATCTTTTCACAACGCGGGCATTCCTCATCTTCTCCTCCTCCTCCTCCTCCTCCTCCTCCTCCTCCTCCTCCTCCTCCCCCTGCAACTCCTCCTCCTCCTCCTCCTCCTCCTCCGCCTCCTCCTCTTCTCCAACTTATGATCATGACTAATAGTCTGATGGTTCGTATGAATCGTCTCGTACTTATTGTGAGTACTAGAAGGATGATTCTTCTTATTCGTCATATTAGATGCGTACTGTTCTTCTTAGCAGTATTATTGCTGCTCCTCTTAGTAATATGAGTCTTCGTAGCCCTCTTACTTTTACCAGTATTGGTATGTGTCCTCTTCGTGGTAATGCTATGATGACTCGTATTACGATTCGTCTTCTTCTTAATATTAATCGTACTCGTCCTCCCCCTCCTCCGCCTCCTCCTCCTCCATCTCCTCCTCCTTCTCAATCTCCTCCTCCTCCTCCTCCTCCACCTCCTCTCCTCCTCCTCCTCCTCCGCCTCATCCTCATCCTTCGCCACCTCCTCCTCCTCCTCCTCCCCTCCTCCGCCCATCTCCTCCTCCTCCACCTCCCCTCCCTCCTCACTCCTCCTCCACCTCCTCCTCCCTCCTCCCTCCTCCACCACCTCCTCCTCCTCCTCCTCCTCCTCCTCCGCCTCCCCTCCCCTCCTCCCCCCCTCCTCCTCCACCTCCTCCTCCTCCTCCTCCTCAATCCTCCTCCGCCTTCGCCTCCGCACTCCTCCACGCTCCGCCTCCTCCCTCACGTCCTCCGCCTCCGCCTGCAACTCCCCTCTCCACCTCCTCCTCCTCCTCCTTCTCCTCCTTCACCTCCTCATGATCCTACTCCTGCTCATGCTCCTCCTCAGCCTCCGCTCCGCCCCCGCCCCTCCATCTATGGTTCTCTCCTCCTCCTCTCTTCTCCTCCTCCGCCTCCTCTCCCCTCCTATCATCCTCATCATCATCATCATCATCATCATCATCATCATCATCATCATCATCATCATCATCATCATCATCATCATCATCATCATCATCATCATCATCATCATCATCATCATCATCATCATCATCATCATCATCATCATCATCATCATCATCATCATCATCATCATCATCATCATCATCATCATCATCATCATCATCATCCCTCCTCCGCCTCCTCCTCCTCCTCCTCATTCTCCTCCTCCTCCTCCTCCGCATGGTGGCCGCTGCCCGTGCTCAGCCTCGGATGCTGGCTGTGCTTCGAGAGGGTGGGCGGGAGTGAGCGAGACAAGCGGCGAAGTTCCGTTGGGAACTTCACCCCACACCCTACCCCCCTACCATGGCTCTGGAGCCCCCCCCCCGTCCCACGATGTGCCAAACCTTCCGCCAGGCCCTCAACCCGCTCCATCCCCTCGTTCTTACAGTTTGCAACAGCTACAGCGATGGAGGGCGGCTCCGTTTCAGAATGGGCTCTCACTAGGATTCCTTCCACAGGGCAAGCAAACATTTAAGCGAGTGTGGCAGCTCACGAACGGAGGAAGTCTCCTTAGCCGGAGACATCGCTGCACACCTGACTGAACTGTATGGTCATACTGCTTTGCACTCCCTTTAAAAAAAAGATGCGTGCACGGCTGTTCCGTTCAAAAGGGGCTCTCCCCTGAATGGAAAGCCCCGAGGGTTCTGGTCTTTCAATGGCGCGGTTCTGGTAGTAAAAAGGATGTGGGCCTTATGACACGGGAACTTGGGACGGGAGGGCGTATTGCAGCACCGCTGCCCATCCAGAATGTACCTCTTCGTCGACCTTGTGGCGACCCACGATTCCTCCTCGCTTCCGTCTCATCCCCACATCGCTGGCCTCGAAAGGGCACGCGTCAAGGGGAAGGCACTGGGGAAGGACTGATTGGTGTCACTGCAAAGGCCTCCTGCAGACTCCGGGCCAACCTGCCGACGAGGAATCTGCACATCGATCCCGCCCAATGAGGGGTGAGGGGTTCGGAGAGTGGGAGAAAGCAGGGGGCGGGATGCAGGAGGGAGGGAGGAAGAAGGGGGGGAAGGAGGGAGGATGGAGGCAGGGATGCGGCAAGGAGGGAGGAGGGAGGGAGGGAAGGGGGACGAGGCATGCTCCCTGGAGCAAAGACGGCACGTTGGGGACAGGTGTGGTGCATATTGCCCCAACACCCCTTGGCAGCACGGGGGCTCTGCACACCCGTGCTCGGCCCTGGGGAGGGGGGCCAGAACACCCCCAGTGGGAACGGGGCCAAAGTTGAAGGGGCCCAGGGACACACAAACAAACAAACACACACACACACACACACAAATCCCAGGATTACCCATATCTTCGCACGTTTTCTGAGTCTTAGTCGTCCCCTCCACTTCACATGTTTTCCTAGTTGTTTCTTGGCAGTCGACGATTAATTGTGTCTGTGTGCTTTTTCCCCTCCTGAAAAGCGCAAGGTTGCCCTAGGGGGCCGTTGCGCGGGGCCTCCCTGTGCGAGCCTGTCCAAAAATCTGACGTCTCGAATAACAGGAAGATCGTGAGCAATCGCGACCAGAACGTAGACCCCACATCATGGGCAAGAGAACGCCCAGTGGGAACGGGGCCAAAATGCACAGCTGCCCTAGGGGGCCGTTGCACGGGGCCCCCCTGTGTGGGCCTGTCCTTAACATCTGACGTCTCGAGCAGTAGGAAGATCGTGAGCAATCGCGACCAGAACGTAGACCCCACACAATTCTGCGCCATGTGTCGAGCCCGATCGATCTGTGAGGGCCCCGTGGCCCCAAGAAACCAGGCGACGCCGCCCGGCTCGAGAAAACGGACCCGCCAGAATCTCTGGGTATACTGGGTGAACCGAGAGGCGGTGGGGGCATTGGATAAGGAACCCTTGAATAAGAAATCCAGGGTCTGGAGGCCCGTGGACCTCCAATCGAGGCTTGGCCGTGGATATCTCCGCCGCCCTCATCAGAGAAGGAAGGTCTGAAGCCTCCTAGGCACATTTCTGAACCAATGCCGCCGCCGTACTGGGGACACCGAGAGGTACGAGTACCGCTGCTCCCCAGACCTCTCTGGGGGTGCGCTCTGACCAGGATGTCTAGGCGAACCCAGCGGTGGCGACGAGGGCCTCCCAGGAGGCCCAACAAAATAGAAAACGAGGGAAGGGTAGCGGTATGTTGAGCAGGGACCGACCGTCCCGCAATTCCTATAGGCCTCTTCGTAGAGGCCCAACATGCTCTAAGAACAAAACAGATTACTTAAAACAAAAACCCGATGTGTTAAAAGAGACCGTCCCAGCCAGACATGTTCCAAGAGCATCTCGTGCAGCCCACAGAAAGGTTATTAGAACATTCTTTGGTGGGCCTATAGGCGAGCCAGGACGCTTCGCCACTGCTTTAGTGGTATGGATACCTTCCCAGGCATGCGAGGTCCTGATTTTTTCAGGACGGGATCCCTGGAAGTCCCGACCCTTCCCCCAGGACCAGCTTGTCATCCCGAGCCGTTTTTATTGACGGTCCCGAGGCCCGGCGAGGGCCCCCCGGGGCCGAAAGCGGCCAAAACCTTCCGTCCTGATCTCATCCACGCCGCGATCGTGCCTGGGCTTCCTCCTCTGAGGTGCTGCGGCCCCCCCCGGCCCTCTCAGGAGCGGCCAAGAGGGGGGGGTCCAAGAGGGGGGGTGCAAATCATGACCGGCGGCATGTGCGCGGCCCAGCGGGGGGGCCAGGGACGTCATGACATAAGAAGAGGCGCCATGAGATCTGGGGAAATATCTTTGGCCCCCGCCACGATATCCCCCCCCCCCTAGTCATCACCCCCCTCTTTTCCGCCCCCGAGAAACTCCCGGGCACTCTTTGGCGCGGCCGGGCACGGCCTGGCGCTCTCGGAGCGTTCCGCGCGGGCCTCCTGCACGGCGCACCCACCCCCAGGGAGGCCCCCCCAAGAAGGATCCAAGGAGGGTCTAAGCCCCCACCCCCAGGAAGGCCCCCCCTCCTGCACGGCGCACCCCCCCCCCCCCTAGTCATCGCCCCCCTCTTTTCCGCCCCCGGGCCCTCCTGAGGGCGTAGGAGCACGAGAGCATGCGGCACCGCGGGGCGCTCAGGCCGGGCCGCGCGGCGCGCGCCTCCGGGGCATCTGCCCGCGCGGCGCGGCGCGGGCCAGCAGCGGGCCGACGGGGCCGCTCAGGGAGCCGAGGGGGCGCGGGGGGAGGGCCGGGGCCAGGAGCGAGGGGCCGACGGGGCCCTCCTCCTCCTCCTCCTCCTCCTCCTCCTCCTCCTCCTCCTCCTCCTCCTCCTCGGACGGGGGAGGACAGCGGGGCGAGGAGCTGGGGCCGTCGCACGAGGAGGGAGGGAGGGAGGACGAGGGAGGAGGAGGGGGGAGCGAAGCCCGAGCCTCCCGAGAGAGGCGCCCTGCCTCCCGGTGCGCTCGGGCGGGCCTCTCGGGCGCCCGGCACTCGCCGAGCTCTGGCCTCCACCGCCCGGTGCCCCCGAGACCTGGGCCGTTTGCCCGGGGTGGGCCCGAGGGAGGCGAGCACGCGGAACACCCGTGCACGTGCCGCGTCTGCCGCTTCGTGGCGCTGGTCACGAGAGGGTCCTCTGCCGCCCAGGTGCACTGCCGAGCACGCCCGCCAGAACACCCGATCCCCAAGCGCTGTAGACGCCATGCGAACGGAGGCCCTAGCAAACCGATCAGTAAGTTTAAAGACGTGTGCTTAAACTGTCGTCTTTCACGTTCTACAACTGTTTAGAACATGTTGCCCTCATGGTTAAGACATGCTTGAAACATGTTTTAGACATCTGGATGTTGTTGGGCAACATGCTTCCTCTCCATTGTCATCCACATCCCCAGCAAGGGGGCGGCGGAGGCGGTGGCGCCGAAAAAGTCTGAGTAGATTAAAGGGCTGCTCCTTCTCACCGACAGCAGGCGCCCAAGAAACTCCCCAGAGGCCCGAGGAGGCCCCCAGAGAGGCCCAAAAAACACCCCCCCCGAGGGCCTCCAAGAGGCTCCCGGGGACCTCACCCGTGGACTTCATCCCTCTTCTGGGGGTCGGCGGACTGGCGCAAGCCTTTTGAACACAGCCAACCGCGAAATGAGGACGCGCGATAAGGAGGCAAGGGCCCTGGAAGGCTATGTCATCGCTCTGCGAGCGGGGCGCGGCCGGCGAAAGCGGCCGAGGATGGGCAGAGGGGGAGGGATGCAAGGGTAGCCGTGGAGAGTTGTGCAGCCTTGCTATGAGGCTTGACTGTATGATCAAGCAGCAAATCAGAATTTCGGCGGTGGACAAACCTCCCTTTAATTAACCTCCCCTTAATGAAAAAAAACGCCTAGGACCGAAACCGACGGACCTGGACCCGCAAAAATGACGGCCGCGACGCCCTCTCGCGAACCGAACACGGCCAATTCGCTAATCGACGTGTCAGGGTAGGAGGTCGATCCACCCCCGATAATCTAAGACACCTAAACCAGACTTCCGGACTTTCCTCAGACGGGCCTGGGCCACCTGTTTTGTTCACGCTGGGGGGGGGGGGCGACCGTGCCCAAGAATCTGGGCCAGCTCTCCAGCAAGTTGGTCAAGAAACGCTGGCCCAACTTCTCGGGAGGAGGTGTCTGCATCAGATGCTCGACCGCACGAGCGAGGGCAACGCAGGAAGATCAGCGCGAAGGAGAGCGGAATGGAACGGGGAGGGAGGGAGACACCTGGGCGGAGAACACTTGTGCGTCGGCGGCTTGGCAGGGGTCACCTGCGCTGGCGGAAGGATCTGACTAAACGGGGGCACCGTCGTAGCGAATTTGCCAGCATGCAAGAGCGGGAAAACGGGACAGAGTGGGCGGAGAACCACAGCAGTCAGAGCATGCAACCATCCTGCATCAGGTGTGGCTGGATGGGGAGACAGCCCATCGTCCCACGGAGGAAGTAGCCAGATGCAAGTATCAGAACGCGCGGCCTGAAACCGAATGAACCTCCTCCTCCTCCTCCTCCTCCTCCTCCTTCTCCTCCTCCTCCTCCTCCTCAACATGTCAGTTTTGTTTGGGACGGCACCATTACTCGATCACCACGCTGCACACCGCTGCACCCACGCATCCTCTCCCAGCCAAAATGTAGAGGCAGAGAGGAAACGGGTGAAAGCTCCTGACCAAGGGCAACACACATTTGGGAGGAAGGGGGCTTCAGGGAAAGGGTCGAGAGCTTTAGGGACCCACGTCACAAAAACTTTTGACGCCAGAGGTCTGGGGGGTAAGGGCCAGGAGAAGGAGTAGGATGAAGAGTATGTAGCACCCCGCAGATGCGGAGAAGAGTGCGGGGATGGTGGGGACGCCGGCAGTCTGCGAGACTCTGGAGAAGCTCGCTGCAGGCGCCAAAGTTTCGCAAATTATGCAACGAACCCGCTGCAGGCGCCGATGTTTCTTTAAATTAATGTGGATCGGTCGCGGGTGGGTCGCGGGTGGGTCGGGGTGGGTCGCGAGTGGGTCGCGGGGTGGGTCGCGGGTGGGTCGCGGGTGGGTCGCGGGTGGGTCGCGGGTGGGTCGCGGATAGGTCGCGGGGTGGGTCGCGGGTGGGTCGCGGGGGTCGTCGCGGGTGGGTCGCAGGTGTATCGCGGGTTGGGTCGCGGGTGGGTTGCGGGGTGGGTCGCGGGGTGGGTTGCGGGGTGGGCCGCGGGGTGGGTCGCGGGGTGGGTCGCGGGGGGGTCGCGGGGGGGACGACGACAACAAACAACAACAACAACAACAACAACAACAACAACAACAACAACAACAACAACAACGATTACTAGCACGTGGGGACACTCCGTTCTCACCAGTGCCAGGGTTTTCATACGACGCCCGCCAATACCCCCACTTTGTGGGGGGGCCGGTTCAAGCTCTACCACATTTCCAAACGACTCTTCGCCACCACCCACACCCAGCTTCCCGCCCTATGACGTTCGGACACTTCACTTCGTGGCCTGCGGACGACCGTGGCTACTACACTGGCGCATGGGTACAGTGACTTGTTGTGGTAACATTTTCTGGACGCTAGCTTAGTATACGACTTTTCCCCCTGTTCCAACACTGGACACCTGTACTGGTTTTTGGTGGTAACGTGTTCCTGACGCTAGAATAGGAAACCACGGTAAACCAGTACGACGCCGGTACTGTCTGTAGGTCCTACAATGATATGGACTGCTTTGGCTGGTGAGGCGCTAGCGTCTGATACGACGTTTTTCCGTTTCTGTACCACACAAGCGAAGACACTTATTTTGAGTGGTACCACGTGGGTGGCGCCAGCATACCACAGGACTTGTTTCCGTTGTTGTGAGACGATACATGCTCATTCTTGTTCTGTGGTTGTCGTTCCGGCCTCAATGTGCCTATGTATCATGTTTTGCGAGGACCTACGGTGCGATTCGTATGAATTTATGTTGCGCGGTGCTAAAATTCCTAAGAAACCTAATGGTTATTGAAGATTTCGGCGTGCGCGCGCGAAGAAAAAACGAATGTGTCCCGCATGGTATTATTTGACAGGGATGATGGCCCTGGCAGGTGCGCAACCGTTGTTGGAGAAGTTCGAAGCACGTGAAAAAGTTGCTCGCAAAAGCCCGTTTGACAGAAATGTTTGAGAAGTCGCGTCGAGGCTGGGCCCGCGCTAACGCAGGGCACAACCGTCGACTGGCGCAGGCCCAGGCCAGGCGGTGGGGTGAGCGCGAGTCGGCGCCGCGGAGCCGAGCAACCTCGCCGACGCCTCCCCCAAGCCTGGCGCTGGGTCAGCCCAGCCTCGACACAGCTAGCAGCCACTGCGACGCCAGTGCGCTCGCGCAGCAGGGTCGGGCGGGCGGGGGAAAACGCATCCCGCCAGCGGGACGGCCACGCGTGAGACAAATCCCATTCACCTGCGACGAGAACGCGCTCGCGGGCGCGCAGGGTGGGGATCCGCCTCAGCCGTGAATAGCCGTCCCGCAGCATTAGAGACAAGCAAGAAGATAGCCAATAGGGGCCACGACGCTCGCGCGACTTCTCCCCGCGCTCAAATGCTGCCCAGAGCGCCCATGAGAAGTCGCGTCGAGGCTGGGCCCGCGCTAACGCAGGGCACAACCGTCGACTGGCGCAGGCCCAGGCCAGGCGGTGGGGTGAGCGCGAGTCGGCGCCGCGGAGCCGAGCAACCTCGCCGACGCCTCCCGATGCATGCTCGGCGGAACGACGCCCAAGCGCGCTCTAAGCAGACCGCAGATGCCTGGTCTGCTTGACTCACGGCCTGGGCGGCCCCTGCACCGCTTCCGCGGCGATCGGCGCGTCCTGCGCGCCACGCGCCGCCGCGGAGCCCCGACCCCGATGCCTGCAGGGCGGCGCCTCGTCGGAATCGGAGTGCGCGATCTCGGCTTCTGCCGCCAGCACCATGGCTCGCGTCTTTGCGGTCGGGTACCTGTGCGCCGCCAAGCGCCGCGCCCTCGCGACCCAGGCAGCGCGGCCGTGCCCCCTGTCGGAATGGAGTGCCCGAGCGCGGCCACAGATCTCCAACCCCCTTCGAAGAACAGCGCTGCTGGCCCCCCGGTGCGGAGTGCCTGTGTGCGAGAGACACGAACTGCGCGCGGGCCCTGGGTAGGCAGGGGACGGCAAGGGGAGCCCATGCCTGGTCGGCCCGGCCGCGCCTGAAGCAATGCGTCCCCCACTCCAATGCCCTATGGAGCCCGAGGTGGGCAGCGGCGAGCTTGACGCAAGCCAGCCCGTCCACGTAAGAGACGCCCGGCAGGAGCTGCTCGCCGGGCCGGAGCGAATGCCGAATGATGCAGACCGCACACAATCGTTTGCCCTGGAGCTGGCATACGCATACCCTCCAGACCTCGCGATGCGGGGAGCCCGGGGCGCGCCCCGCCGCGCGCGCGCGCTCGGCCCGCCGGGTCGGGAGCCACTCTCCCCTTCCGCTGGCGGAATTGCACCTGCACCTGGTGCTTTCCTTCGTCTACGTGGAGCGAGACGGCACTATGCCCAGGCGCATTCAGCCCCACTACTTCGGAGCCGAAGCGCAAGCAGAACTGCCAGCATATGACGAAAGCGTCGGCCATATCGCCGCGTCCGATCTGCCAAACGCCAGGCCCGCGGGCCGGCACGCACGGCAGGCCGCTTAGTTCGAAGAGCGCGCGGCCGCGCCTCGCGCAGCCAATCCGACATCGCGCGCACGTTTTCGGCCGTGGCGCGCGCACGAAATCTTTGCGCACCAGGCGGTTCCGCCTGCCGCCGATATCATGGGCCCGCGGCCGACGCGCGCGGCGGCCGTACCTTTCGGGCACCGAATACCAGGGTCCGCGTCTCCGCCAAAGACCCTGTGTCTGCGCGGAGCAGATGCAGGACTGAGCGAATGCCCTGCAAATAGTTCGACAGGGTCCCCGGGCGGCGACAGAGCGCCACCATCATGTCCCGCGCGATGGCGCACGGCGGCCAGGGCGGGACGCCTGCCGCATCGCACGCCTGGCCGTACAACTCCACCGCCGAGGCATACGGGTATGCCGAGAGCTTCCACGCGTGGAATTCTCGCCACAGCGCGGCCATCTGGATGCGGCGCATGCACTCCAGTCCTGCTCCTGACACCCGCAATTCCTCGGCGCGCCGACGAGGTGTTCCTGGCACCCGCCGCACGCCGATGTCCTGCCTCGCGCGCACCTCCCGCGGAATGCCGCCTTCGCTTATGAATATCGCGGGCGGAGCCTGGAGTTTCGTCAGCTGGCGGATTGCCTCTGCCAGCATCGGCGGCGCTGGTACCTCCGCGCCGCGCGCGGTGCACGAGGACGGTGGCGCCGCGCGGTGGTGCCTGCCGTGCCTGCCTTGCCGCTGAGAGCAACGCGAGGGCTTCTTGAGGCGTCAAACCCCCGCCGGGCCGGCGTTTCGCGCGCAAGCCCGGTGCCGGTGCCGGGCACTTGGCCGCTTTCTCGAGTAACGTTTCCGCCGCCTTCGCGCCCACGGGTCAGCGGGCGGCGGCCGGCCTTGCTTGCTCCGCCGGATGGGGCGGAGTTGCGCGCGCGCGCTCGACCTGGGAGAGCGATGCCGCTGCATCGTCCTCCCGGGGCCGCTTTGCCTTTTCGTGGGTCAGCTTACGCGCGTGAGTAATAAGCGTCACGGTGAAGCACTCTGACCACTCCCGGAGGCACGGGAACACTTCCCTCGCCTCCTTCGCCGTGAATCCGGACAGGTCGGGGGGATACGCCGCTCCTTCGGCTGCGAGCATGGATGTCAGACACTGCAGAGCTTCCGCGCCTACCGGATGCGAATCATTTTCGGGCGTCCACCGCGACGCGTGTGACAAGCACGCAAGCATGGCGCCCGCGGGCCCCCTCTCGCGGCGGGCCTGGTCGTCACGCGCTCGCCGCGCAAGCCTTTGCGCCCCCTACAAATTGCCCTGTGCTACTTGCTATGCATGCCCGCGCGAATGCCAGGGCGCCGCGCGGGGCCATGGCCACGCCACTCGGGTGAAGCCCTCGCGGTGCATGGCCGCAATCGCGGCCGCCTTCGTGGCGGGCCGCGTAGGGGCGTCTGCCACGTTGAGCGCGGATGGCACATACCACGCGCTCAGGAGGCACCGCGCGGTCGCTGCTGCGAACCAAATATCTGCCACGAGCGCGTTATAATCTGCCTGGCGCGAGGTCCCGCGTAGGAGCACCCCGAGCGCGGCCTGGCGCGGTCAGCGGAGCATCGCACGGGCAGCTCGGCGACCCGCGCCCGGCCGCGCCTTCGAATCGACAAACACCACGATTTCCGCATCGCGCAGCGTCGCGAGCAAATGATGCAAGGCGCAAACGGCCGCGACGAGTTCCCATGCCGCGACCTTTCGCAACACGGCGGGCTGTCCGCCAGGCTACGCGTGGCCGGGGCGCCCCCGCCTGCGTCTTGCGGTGCTTCGTCCACCGCTTGATCGACGAAGGCACATCAGCCGCTGCATAGCGCTTACCGCTGGGCCCAATGATGACCCACGCGAGCCTGCGGAGGCGGGGCGGGCCGGGCAATGCGGGCGCCGTTCCAAACAGGCGCGCGCGTATGTCGCCTGCCGCCGCCCGTCGCGTCGGAATAGACGAGGTAGCGTGGCCGCTCCGGGGTCACCCGCAGGGGCACCGCTCGTTCCGGCGCGCTCCGGAGGAAGCGCAGCCACCATTCCAATGCCCCGCGGAGCCGCGACTTCAACCTCCATCCCCGCTGCTGCGCGTGCCAGAACAGCGGGGCGAGGTATACCCGGGCACCTGCCGTCGCTCTCGCGCGCGCGCGTCGCTCGCGCGCGGGAGCTTGGGCGTGCCTCTGCCGAACACCGCAGAGGAGCCCCATCCGAGTCTGCCGGCAAGTTTTGATGCCGCCGCCGGCGACATTCTCCCTGCCTCCAGCACCCACTCGATCTCTTGGATCCATTTGTGGCGCTTGTCGCCACCGATCGCGAATACTAACGAGAGCTCATCGCCCGATCCGCGCACTTCCGCGTCGACGCCGAGCACAGTGGCCCTCGGCTCGGCAACAACGCGTTTGCCGGCGTCCAGGCGCCAGCCCAAAAGGTCTTCGACGACCGCCCTCAGGACCTCTGCGGCATCGCGGGGGCCGCCCGTGCCGGGCCCCCTGTCCGCGTCGGCCCGGAACAGATCGTCCACGAATCGGCCCGAAGCGAGCGAGAACAGCTTGGCAAGGATGGCCTGCCGCGCTCGCGGGGCGCTCGCCGTGCCGCCGCGGCGCTCGCGCCTCGCGCCTGGAGCGCCGCCCCAACGCGGTCCCAAGCGTATCCGCTGCCCACGGCGCCGAAGGGGCAGCTCAAGAGTTGCAGACAGTAGCCCTCGCGGGCTCCCTTGGCCCATGCCGAATGGGCCAACGGGAGGTCGGCGCCTCGCACGGGCAACGTTTTGTAAGCACCGATGAAATCTTCTTTGCTCAGCACCGGCGTGCCGGCCGCGGCCGCGATCCGCGCCAGCTCGACCAGAGCATCGAGAGAATCCACCCTACGCGCGGTCGCGGCGACACGGGAGAGCGGACAGCGCGCGCGAGGGGCGGGGGGGGGGGGGAAGGGCCCGCCTGCACCTCTCGGCTGCGGCGGCGCAGTCATTAACGCCCGTGGCAGTGAAATCGTCGATCGCGCGTACCTGGACGCGTTGGCTCCCGGCGCGGCGCCCAGGGGAGGGGACGGTGCATGCCGCGGCGAATGCGCCATTCCTTGCGTATCCATTCTTCCAACTTCCAGCGCCATCCCTCGTCTACAGGGAATCGCGGGTTTAACACCGCCCCGCGTGGCAGGTCGGACAACCGGACCCACGCTGCCTGGCCCGCGGCCACCTGCACGCTCGCGGACGTCGCAGCATGGGCGACTGTCCCCGCTGGCTTGCGCGGCGCGCGCCTCTTCGTATGCTTTATCATGCAAAATCTGGGTGACTTCCGCGTCGGCCCCCAGATCCCGAGACACGCGCTCGAGGGTGGCGGCGTTCAAAGTGTCCGCTCGGCTGCGCAACTCGGATGGGCATTCGGCTCCCTTGGGGGTCACGGGCGCGTTCATGCCCGAGCGCGGCAGGACCCCCACTAGCGGGAAGCCCCGCTCCAAGTCACGCGTCAAATTCTCGTCGGACGCCTCAAGCACGGAGCCGCGCCCCGCTGTCGCGCGCGCGCGCTGCGTCGCTGGTCACCCCTGCAGCTTGCATCATTTCGGCCAAAAGCAACAAGTTCTTGTCAGGCCCAAGGACGGAGCGCACATGCCATGGTAACTTCGCATAGCGTGCCTCGCCCGACCGCGCTCTCCGCCGGTGCTTCGCGGTAGCGGCGTGCCGGGCGGCGCCTTCCATTCTGAAGCCGTCACACGTTTGCGCTCTCGCCAAAATTGCAACGCCGCCTCGCGCCTCTCTTGCAAGAGTGCGTCGCTCGTCTGGCTCGCCGCCACCGCCGCATCGCGCTCAGGTCCCGCAGGCGGCGCTATCTCGCGGACTCGCGGCAAGTGTGCCGCCCAGGCGGCGTGGCAAAGAGGGCTCATGCCCGCCCTCTTGTCTTCGTCGTCGAGCAACGCATCCACGGCGGCTTTGATCTGCGCGCGCGCGCTTCGCGGCTCCGCCCCCGTAGAGTGGCGGGCAAGGGCCTCTTCAAATGCGCAGCCGGCATCGTGGATTTGCTGGGGGCAAAGGTCGCCGCCCCCGCCTTCGGCGCCGTCGTCGGAATCAACATCCGCGTCCTGCGCTGCGCTCGCCGCGGGCGGGGCGGTCTCGCGCGCGGCGCACTGGCGGCGCCTCCTGCCCCTCGGGCGACGGCCCGCGCCACGCTGCGCCCTCACCGCTGTCGGCAGGGTGCAATGGGGAGGCCCCGTCGTCTGCATCACTGGCTGGTGCGGCGCCCCCGCGGGGGGGCGCGCGCGCGCGCGCGGAGCGCGCCTCGGGCGGGCGAATAATTAGCATGCACAGCGCCGGCGCCCTGGCTTCACCACCGCCAGGACTCCTTTCGCTCAGGCTTGTGCCACGAGCTCCCCGCGCCCTTGGGAGCCCCTCCCTTGCCGGCCTTTCCGCTCCCCTTCTTGCTGAAGGTATCGCGGCGGGGGCTGCGCGAGCGCTGGCGGAGGACAGGGCTCACCGGGGTCCGTGGCTTCGCCGCCTCGCGCGCCGCGACGCGTGCTCGCGCTCGCGGGGCGCGCGCGCGCGGGCTCTTGCCTGGTCGCGCCGGTCGTTGCCGCCTTTCTTGCCCCCGCCCTTGGCGAACGCCGCCTGGCGGTCCGACTGCTGGACTCTCTCCTACAGCGCGCAGCGCGATGCACGATGCCAGGGCGGCGGCCACTCAAAAGCGCTGCGCTCCTTGGCGGCGCGCAGAATGTCCCACGACAACGCAGTGAACGAGGCCGTCGCATCCTCGTCGCCGTGTTCCAGGTCTTTCGCCACTTTCTGGCGGAGAAGCAAATCGTACGTGTAGGAAACCTGGGCGCGGCGCGGGCTCCCGCGCGCGGCTCCCTGGGCATCGGGCCCGCCGCTCCGCGGACGCGCCTTGACGCCCCCGTGCTCCTCGCTCACGCGCGCGAGCTGGTACATGTATCCCAATAGCACGACGGGATCAAACACTTTGGACAGGATGCAGCGAAGCCCCCACTCCATTACGCGGGCCTCGCGCCACGGGGCGCGCGTGGGCGCGCGCGCTGCGCTGCGTCGCGCGCGACCTGGAAGTGCGCATAACCAAGAAAATCCATTCGGTCCAGGGCCGCACCCGCGCGGTTCGCCGCGGTGACGGCCGACGCGCGATCGCGCCACGAGCCCGCCCCCGCTGGCACCGAGTCCAGCTTCGGCATTCGCGCCCATTGGGGCTTGCAGTGGTCCTGCGCGCGGAGCAATCGGCGAAACGGAAGCTTGTCATTGCACGTGCCGCCGAGCAGGGAGCCTGCAGGCTCTCGCCCTCGGCGCCCCCAATGCATGAGCGGCCATGGGACTGGGCCGCCCGGCCCGCGGCCGCGAATTTGCGCATCGACTCCTCGGTCGGCAATCCCTCACGGGGGAACTTGCCGAGCCAGACCTCGCGCACACGGTCCTGCCGAGGCGCGCATCCCCGAACAATGCCGCCCGCGCATGCGAAAACGCGGCGCGCCTCCATGGCAAACGCCAGCGGCTTCTCCCGCTTTTCTTCGAGCAATTCCTTGCTGGCCTTCACGTATTCTTCCATTGCCGCCGCAATCCGCGTCGTCTCCTCCGCGGGCTTGGCGGCCGCCTCCGCCGGGGCCGATTGCTGACCCTCCTGGCGGCACGCCGTGCGGCGGCCCGCGTCCTCGCGCACCAACGGGGCGGGGGCCTTCCGCCCGAAGGCTTCCATCGCTCGCGACTGTGTCCGCAGCGCCATATTGATGTGGCACGGCTTAATCGCGAAATCGCGCCACTCCGCGGAAGAATCGCCCGCAAACGGCTTCGCGCCTGGCTTCAGGGCCGCAATCAACATATCGCGCATGGCCGCATCCGAGTAATCAATCGGGCGGACCGCCCCGATCGCTTCGGCCATCAGGCGCGCGACCGTGGTGCACAGCACCAGCTCGGGAGCTGGCGATGCGCCCCCCTCCGCCGCGTTGGCCGCTGCGACGAAGAGGACCCAATCGGCCTTGCGCGCCGCTGCGAGTGGGCTCATGCCCGCGGTAGACGCACGGAGACGCGCGCGCGCGCCCTGATGGCATTTTTGTCGGTGCCGAATGCGCCAGCAGGCAGATCGCCAAGCAACTCAACGATGTCTGAGCGAGCCAGCGCCATGGATGCTGCGCGCGCGTCGGAAAGCGCCGTGCACGTATCCCCCTCGGCGTCCTTATCGCGCGCTGGCGGTTGCACATGACATAACCCGCAGGCATCCAGCGCAAGAGGGCAGGCAAACGCACGCCGCAGGCATACTGCGCACCGGGGCTGACAGGCAGCATCCGCAGGCATACTGCGCACTGGGCCGGCATACGGCAACCGCAGGCGTACTGCGTACAAGGGCCGGCATACGGCACACACTTGCAGGCATACTGCAACGCACGCAGGCATACTGCGCTATGGGGGGGGGCCGGCATACGGCACTCGCAGGCATACTGCGCTTAATGGCCGGCATACGGCGCCCACTTGCAGGCATACAGCCGCGCGCGCAGGCATACTGCGGAGAGGGCCTGACAGGCAGCAATCGCAGGCATACTGCGTACAGGGCCGACATTCGGAATTCGCAGGCATACTGCGCACAATGGCCGGCATACGGCACACACTGCAGGCATACTGCACAGAGGAATGATTGCCGGCGTACGGCATCCGCAGGCATACTGCGCACAAGGGACCAGCATACGGCGCGCACTTGCAGTACAGCGCAGGGGACAAGTGGCCGGCATACGGCATCCGCAGGCATACTGCGCACTGGGTCGGCATTCGGCCCAGGATGACCCGTACTCATGTGTGTCCTGACCTTCGAGCCGCAAAACCGACGAGGGACGTAGGTGCTCTCCACGAAGTAGACGCGCGGACCTGTGGGGGAGGAGGGGAGGGGAGGAACCTGCAACGGGAGAGAGAGGCGGCGGAGCGGCCAAGCGAACGCGCGCGCGGGAGGAGGGGCGAGGGGAGGAACCTGCGACGGGAGAGAGAGGCGGCGGAGCGGCCAAGCGAACGCGCGCGCGGGAGGAGGGGGGGGGGGGGAACCTGCGACGGGAGAGAGAGGCGGCGGAGCGGTCAAGCGACGCGCGCGCGGGAGGAGGGGGGGGGGGGGAACCTGCGACGGGAGAAAGAGGCGGCGGAGCGGCCAAGCGAACGCGCGCGAAAAACGCATCCCGCCAGCGGGACGGCCACGCGTGAGACAAATCCCATTCACCTGCGACGAGAACGCGCTCGCGGGCGCGCAGGGTGGGGATCCGCCTCAGCCGTGAATAGCCGTCCCGCAGCATTAGAGACAAGCAAGAAGATAGCCAATAGGGGCCACGACGCTCGCGCGACTTCTCCCCGCGCTCAAATGCTGCCCAGAGCGCCCATAAAAAGTGTTGGGTTTCCTACAAATCCGCAAGAGCGCGCGGGATGAAACTTTGACATTTTTTGAAAAAAAAAAAAAAAAAAAAAAAAAAAAAAAAAAAAAAAAAACCTTGTTTTTTATGTTGTTATGTTAAAATCGTTACGAACACTAAGGTTTTGGAAGGATTTCGTCTTGCGCGCGCGAATGTCCACTTTACCTTATTTGTTGCCAAGGGATTCTTGAAGTTTGGTTATGTTAGAACAAGAAATGTCCACTTTGCCTTATTTTTTTGCAAGGGAAAACCGCCCGTAACAAAACAACCGGATCCGGACCAACCCGTTTTGCCGGAGACTTCCTCACGAAAATGATGAAAACATGGCTGCGGCCTAGGCGCGGCGAGGGGGCCGTGCACCAGGGGCCCCAACAATAATTATTCTTTAGAAGTAATAATGTTCAACAACAACAACAACAATTACTAGCACGTGGGGACACTCCGTTCTCACCAGTGCCAGGGTTTTCATAGGAGGCGGGCAATACCCCCACTTTGTGGGGGGGCCGGTTCAAGCTCTACCAAATTTCCAAACGACTCTTCGCCACCACCCACACCCAGCTTCCCGCCCTATGACGTTCGGACACTTCACTTCGTGGCATGCGGACGACCGTGGCTACTATTCAGGGCCCCGCGGCCGACGACGACGGCGTGCGCGCGCGAAGAAAAAACGAATGTGTCCCGCATGGTATTATTTGACAGGGATGATGGCCCTGGCAGGTGCGCAACCGTTGTCGCAGAAGTTCGAAAAAGTTGCTCGCAAAAGCCCGTTTGACAGAAATGTTTAAAAAGTGTTGGGTTTCCTACGAATCCGCAAGAGCGCGCGGGATGAGATTTTGACAATTTTTTGTTGAAAAACCATTGGTTTTTTTGATGTTTTTATGTTAAAATCGCTGCGAACACTAAGGTTTTGGAAGGATTTCGTCTTGCGCGCGCGAATGTCCACTTTACCTTATTTTTTGCAAGGGATTCTTGAAATTTGATTATATTAGAACAAGAAATGTCATTTTCTATTGTTTTTTGCAAGGGAAAGCGGATTACAACAAAACAACCGGATCCTGTACACACCCTCTTTTTCTGAGGCTTCCTCACGAAAATGATGAAAATGTAGCTGCGGCCTAGGCGGCGCAGGGGGGGCGCGCACCAGGGGGCCCAACAATAATTATTCTTTAGAATAAATAATGTTCAACAACAACAACAACAACAATTACTAGCACGTGGGGACACTCCGTTCTCACCAGTGCCAGGGTTTTCATACGACGCCCGCCAATACCCCCACTTTGTGGGGGGGCCGGTTCAAGCTCTACCACATTTCCAAACGACTCTTCGCCACCACCCACACCCAGCTTCCCGCCCTATGACGTTCGGACACTTCACTTCGTGGCCTGCGGACGACCGTGGCTACTACACTGGCGCATGGGTACAGTGACTTGTTGTGGTAACATTTTCTGGACGCTAGCTTAGTATACGACTTAGTCTTACGTGAAAAAGTTGTTCGCAAAAGCCCGTTTGACAGAAATGTTTAAAAAGTGTTGGGTTTCCTACAAATCCGCAAGAGCGCGCGGGATGAAATTTTGACACTTTTGTTTTGAAAAACCATTGGTGTTTTGATGTTTTTTATGTTAAAATCGCTACGAACACTAAGGTTTTGGAAGGATTTCGTCTTGCGCGCGCGAATGTCCACTTTACCTTATTTTTTGCCAGGGATTCTTGAAGTTTGGTTATGTTAGAACAAGAAATGTCCACTTTGCCTTTTTTTTGCAAGGGAAAACCGCCCGTAACAAAACAACCGGATCCGGACCAACCCGTTTTGCCAGAGACTTCCCCACGAAAATGATGAAAACATGGCTGCGGCCTAGGCGCGGCGAGGGGGCCGTGCACCAGGGGCCCCAACAATAATTATTCTTTAGAAGTAATAATGTTCAACAACAACAGCAACAACAACCACAACCACAACCACAACCACAACCACAACCACAACCACAACCACAACCACAACCACAACAACACCACCAACAACAACAAACATGTTCCCCTCATGCGCGATGTTTCCACACGCAGCATGCGACCATCATGATAACCATCCCCATCATGGGGGACTATTGTTCTATCACGGGGGTCCGTTATTCCCATTCCCAGATCTCCCGCCCAATGAGGTTTTGCAAGTACCTCCTCCGAGGAATGTCAACATATCCCGCCTCGAAAACACATGCCCCCGCCCTGCTGCGCCGATGCGAGACCGCCAGTGGAGCCCCAGCCAAGGGTAAAGCACAAGGAAGTATCGAGCGACAGGATTGGCTTGGTGGGGATGGGGGCTGTCGGCGGCGAGGCAAGGACCTGGCCTTGAATAGAAAGGGAGGAAGTCTCGAGCAGGGGTGCTGTTGTTGCTGGGAGCGGCGCCAATGCAGAAGAGAGTAGGGCGCTAGTCCAGCGTGAAACAACACGAAGTCTCGAGCGGGAGCGCTGGTTCTGTTGGGACGGCGGTTGTCGGCGGCGAGGAGGAACACCGCCTTGAGCAAGAAGAGGAAAAGTCGCGAGCGGGAGCCGCGGTTTGGTCGGGACAGGGGCTGTCAGCGGCGAGGAACAGCACCGTCTTCAGGGAAAAGGGAGGAAGTATCGAGCGGGAGCGTTGTTCTTGCTGGGGGCAGCGCCAATTCAAAAGAGGGTTGGGCGCCAGTTCAGCGTAAAACGGGAGGAAGTCTCGGGCGGGAGCGCTGGTTTTGTTGGGGCGGCGGTTTTCGGCGGCGAGCAAAAGCACCAGCTGTGAGTAAAAAAGAGAAGTCTCGAGCGGGAGCGTTGTTCTTGCTGGGGGCGGCGCCGATGAGAGAAAGAGCAGAGGGCCAATCCAAGGTAAAACGGGAGGAAGTCTCGAGCGGGAGCGTTAGTTTTGCTGGGGCGGCGGTTTCGGCGGCGAGCAAGAGCACCGGCTCTGGATCAAAAAAAGGAAGTCTCGAGAGGGACCGTTGTTGTTGGGGGGCGGTTTTGGCGCCCCCCAAACCGCTCGAGCGTGAACCTCATATGCAATGAAAATGTAGCGGACGCCGAGGCGAGAGGGTCAGAGCGCTTGGGGGGTCCAACAAAGAAAATTGTTTAGCAATTAACATTCATCATTAAAAACAACGCAACAAACATAATCATCACCACGGACTCTGACTTCAGCCACGCACCCAGGGACAATGGATGACCGTTCGGCACCCTCACCCTGACCACGCACCTGCACTTTTTCCCCACATGACCCTTCCTGCCTGGCGTCTCCGCTGCCTGCCAGCGCCAGCTGACGTCTTGCCGAGTCGCCTCCCGAAACGCCATGGTGAGGTAAGCGGCCGCAGGCAGCGTACAGGAGAAGATGACCGAGCCCGGATCCTCCGACTACCTACCAGGCCACCCCAACCCAACCCGAAGTCCGAAATACAGGGCTGGACGGCGCACGGGCTCCAGGGTGCCTGTATATTTCAGTGTCCCAGGATGTGCCCCCGCTGGGACATGGAGGACAACCTGGGGCCTTCGGGTTGGGCCTCGTTGGTGTGGCTTGGTGGGCAGCGCTCCCCTGGCCCGCACGCCGCTGCTGCCTCGCCCTCGCCGCGGCTGCAGGCGCCGCCCCCGCGCGGAGCCGCCACGGCGCCGCTCAGCCGGTCCACGTCCGTGAGAAGGAGTCTGCCGCACTGCTGCTTCGCCACCCGGGCGGACTCCTCGGCCGGCACCGCCCCCCAGGACAGGTCCCCGGGCACCGTCGCCAGCGCCCTCGCCGGCGACTCTCGGGCCGGGCGAGGGGGGGGGGGATAGCAAAGGGGGGGTTTGAGAGAGAATCAGCTCACCTAGAGCTGGTTTTCCCGGCGCCTCCCGGCGCCGGGAGGCGCCCATGTATATCGAGGAATGGGCCCGGCGGCGGGGCCGAAACCAGCTGCATGCGGCAGATTTCGTACCCCCCCTTTCCCTATCCCCCCCGTTCGTTCGGCCCGAGACTCCGAAGGGCGTGGTCTGCCAGGGGGCGCGGTCTGCAACCCGCGCCCCGGGAGGGCGGGCGCGGGCCTTGGCAGAGAGCTCTCCGCCGCGCCCAGACCAGGGCTCGTCGAGCCTCTGGCGCACCGAGGGGGCCCCAGGAAGCCCCTGCTGGGGAAACCGAGAGGTACGGTACAGATACCGCTACTTCCCGGGACTCTCCCGGGGTGCGTTCTGACCAGGATCTCGAGGCGCACCCAGCGGGGGCGACGAGGGCCGCCCAGGAGGACCCAAGAGGGGAAAACGAGGCGCCAGGGTAGAGGTATGGGTACCTCTTCCTCCTCTGACCTACGGGCGCCGATCGCAGACAACACCCTGGCGTAACTGACCACACCCGTTATTTGAGCAGGGACCGACCGTCCCGGTATATAGGCCTACCACGACATGTTCTTAGAAGCCAGAAACGTTCTACGAAGAAAAACACTGTTCTCAGAACATAAACCCGATGTGGTAAAACAAGACAGTCCCAGCCAGAAATCTTCTGAGAACATTTCGCGGAAACCACAAAACAGGTTCTTAGAACATTGTTTGGTAGGCCTATAGGTACGACAGGACGCTTCGCCACTGCCTGAGTTATGAGGCCGCCGACCTGTAGACCCCCGTGAGGGGCAGCCCCAAGGGCGGCTCCCGGTGGAAGGCCTCCAGGGGCAGCCCCAGCAGCTCCAGGGACAGGGCCTCGTAGACCGAGCGCAGGCCCGGCGGGTACTCCACCTGATGGGTCAGTTTGCCACTACCACTACCATAGGTAGGAGGAGGAGGACAAGGAGGAGGAGGAGGAGGAGGAGGAGCAGGAGGAGGAGGAGGAGGAGGAGGAGAGGAGGAGGAGGGGGGGAGGGGGAGGAGCAGGAGGCGGAGAAGGAGGAGGAGGAGGAGGAGGAGGAGGAGGAGGAGCAGGAGCTCGGAGAAGGAGGAGGACCTCCCCCCATCCTCCCTTCTCCCCCCGTCTTGCCTGTGGTCGTGGTGGTGGGCAGTTGGCCCGTCGCCACCGCGGAGCCCGGCAGCGGCAGCACCACGTCCGCGAGGCCCGCGGCGGCGGCGGGGTCGTCCAGGACGCGGGCCCGCGGCGGCCGCCGCGCCCCCCGCGCGGGGCCGCGGAGTGCGGCGGGGCCGGCGTCGGGGGGGCGCTCGTCGGAGGGCGTCGGCTGCCCGCACCCGCACACGGGGCCCCGGCCGGGCCCCTCCTGGGCCTGCGCGCGGAGGCCTCCCAGACAAACAGAATCAAGAATAGCAGGCAAATCGTCTCCAGACCATCTGTTCACTATATTTGGATCTGCCTCGTGAAGAAAGTAATGCCCGATTTAACCCTATCCCCACTGGTGTGGCCTTGGTCCTACTGGCCAAGCGTACCCACCCCAGGTGGGGATGTGTGCCTCTTCCTTCGGGTTTCGCGGGGTGTGTCCCCAGCCGGGTTGAGTGGGCTGGTGGTCGGCGGCGAGCGATGGGGGGAAGTGAGAAGGAGAAGGCCTTCTCAGAAGGCGGCGGGGCTTCTCAGAAAACCTCGCGCCTTCTGAGAACAATTGCTTGTGTTTTCGGGGAAGGCTCAGAAAACTTCTCATAAGGCCGGGGGACTTCCGAGCCTTCCGAGAAGGCCCGCCCCTTCTCACTTGCCCCCCTCGTTCGCCGCCGAAGATGGGGTCGAAGGGCACGATGAAACAGAAGAGCTCTGGAGCTGGGAGTGCGCAATTGGTTCCGCCTGGCTCTCGGACGTGCCTCCGACGACTTCTAGTAGATTCGAGCCTCGGCGGCTACGGTTCGCAAAATATTCACGCAGTGATGCGCACGGGCATGCATGCACCGATGCATCGGCGATGTCGGCGGTGCGTCGGCGACGTCTGCTTGGAGAAAGTCGTGCTTCACATCGAGCAGCATCGCCGATGCATCGGCCATGCGGCGCGATGCCCCGACCCCATCTACTCGGACCCCACCTGGGAACCCTAGACGTTGCTGGATCAGGGCGTACGCCCTCCTGGCATTGCGGGGAGGGCATGCGGTCGGGAACCTTGCCTTGGCGTGTCGCGGCGGCGGCCCCGGCGACACGCCATGCCCTGCAAGCGGATCGCCTGTCGCTCCGCTCCGCGGGGCGGGAGGCCCGGGAATGCTCGGGAAGTGGGCCTCTTGGTGGGAGGAAGGAGGGAGGGAGGAGGGAGGAGGGAGGAGGGAGGGGGAGGGGGGGGAGGGGAGGAGGGAGGAGGGAGGAGACGACAACGACGACGACGACGACAACGACGACGACGATGAAAACGCCGACAACGAATGGGGGCGCGGGCGGCTTGCCGCGCCGAGGCGCGGTGGGCGCCAGGGCGGGCGGAGCGACACGCCGAGCCGCAGCTCCTGGTCGCACACGCCGACCCGGGGCCCGTCGGGCGGGGGGCCATAAGGGGGACTGACCCATATGGGGAGAACAAAAACAAGGGCCCTCGATGGGGCCCTGTAGGGCCCTGCTCTTCATCCCCACCCACTCCTCCTCTTCCTCCTCCTCCTCCTCCCCCTCCTCCTCCTCCTCCTCCTCCTCCTCCTCCTCCTCCCTCCTCCTCCGCCTCCTCCTCCTCCTCCTCCTCCTCCTCCTCGTCCTTCTCCTCCTCCCCCTCTTTTCCTCCTCCTCCTCCTCCTCCTACTCCTCCTCCTCCTCTCCTCCTCCTCCTCCTCCTCCTCCTCCTCCTCCTCCTCCTCCTGTTTTCCCGCCGCCCGAATCATTGGCCCGGGTCTGGCGGCGGCGCGCACACGGGGGCAGGGGGGAAGGGGGGGGGGCGTCATCAGAAGAAACCTGGTTCCCAGAAAGCGCCGGCCCTCCCATCTGGAGAGACTGGGCACGCGCCTTCTGAGCAGCCTCCTCTTGAGAAGCCTTCCCCTTTTCGCCCTGCCCCCACTTTTGCGCGTGTCGTCGGACTTCGGGCCATAGCTCGGACCTCGGGCGGCCGTTGGGGACGATCCGGGCACTCCCGGAGCACTGCTCAGCGAGGCGCGGGTGCTGGAGAGCGTGCCGAAGCTGGAAGACCGCAAACCGCCCCCGAAAGTCAACGAAGATCCCCCCTTTGCGCGTGGACGACAGGACTTGAGCAGGGGCCGACCGTCCCCGGCATTCCTATAAGACTACCACGACATGTTCCCAAAACGCAAGAATATTCGACAGTATTGCTCTTAGAGCACAAGCCGAGTGTGCTAGAACAAGACAGCCCCAGGCTAGACATGTTCTAAGAACATGTCGTGCAGGCCACACCAAAGACTCTTAGACCATTATCAGGTGGGCATCTGGAGGAGCCAGGACGCTTCGCCATTGTTCGAAGGACGGGCGTGGGTGCACGGTTCGGTCGGGCATGCCCCCCTACAGGCAAATGTTGGAAGGAAAACAAAACTATTAAAACAATGGCAGCCAGCGTTGATTCCAAATATACATTGGGTGATGATGAAGATGATGACGATGATGATGACGATGAAGACGATCCTGTTTTCCACACGCGCACACTCCAGTCCACTGTGCCGTCCCGTACTGGACCGTGCGGCCCAGCAGCTGCGTCAGGGGAGCAGCGCGCCGACTACGCCTCCCTCGCGGGCGTGTCCGCGCCGCGCTGTGTTGGGGCGTCTACTGACACGTGTTACTAAGGAGCGCTCAGAGGTGGTGCGTAGGAATAGGCATAGGCATAAGCATCGGCATATAGGCATAGGCATGGGCATCGGCGTCGACATAGAAGTTAGGGGGGAGGCATAGGCATAGGCATAGCATAGGCATCGGAATTTAAGGGGGGCACAGGAACTAGGGGGAGGCAACGGACCAATCCCACCCGCCCTCTAGGGCGTAGGTGGTTTAGGGTGTTTCCTCTTCCCCCCTTCTTCCCCTTCGGGGAAAGGTTTATCATTACTTCTCATGGCTAAACACTCCAACGTCCCCATTTAGCTGGCCGGTAGCAACCCCGCCGTCCGAACTGTCAAACAACAGAACAAACTCAACATTTGTTTCGCCAACGTGTCGTCGACTTGCGGAAAATGTAGCAGGAAAAAAACGGAATGAACATCGTTCGGGTAACCCTAAGCGGGTGGTCGCGTCCTACCCATCAAAGAAGCCAAATAAAATCAACGCTTTTCTCGTCAGCATGGACTTCTTTGCCGTCGGCGCTGCGAAAAGTGTGGCACGAATGGGACGCGGCGCGCATCGCGCGCGGACGCCTGGTCAACCCTACGCGGGACCCCCCGTCCTGCCTGTCAAAAAGAAAACACAGCAACGTCGACGTTCTTCTTGCCAACATGTACTTTCTCCTCGTCGGCACTGCGAATCGCGCAGCAGTAATGAAACGCGGCGCACACCGCGCACTGAGGGCTTCGGTGGAGATCATTATGGGGCCACGAAGCGCTGTACTGAGCGGGTGACACTGCCAAATTGAGTGCAGGGGACGCATGCGGGCGGTCCCACTGGGGGCTTCGGTGGAGTTCCCTATGGGGTCACGAAGCGCTGCGCTGGGTGGGTGACAATGCCAACTTGGATGTGGGGGACGCATGCGGGCGGTCCCACTGGGGGCTTCGGTGGGGTTCCCTATTAGGCCACGAAGCGCTGTACTGGGTGGGTGAAAATGCCAAATTGGATGTGGGGGACGCATGTGGGCGGTACCACTGGGGGTTTCGGTGGAGCTCCCCATGGGGCCACGAAACGCTGTACTAGGTGGGTGTAGATGCCAAATTGGGCGTGGGGGACGCACGCGGGCGATCCCACTGGGGGCTTCGGTGGAGATCATTCTGGGGCCACGAAACGCTGTGATGGGTGGGCGAAACCCATGGAAGAAGGAGGAGGGAGGGGAGGATGAGGAGGAGGAGGAGGAGGAGAGGAGAAGAGGAGGAACGCGGGGCGACGTCTCTTCAAAACGAGGACCCAACACCAAAGGATGGTTGGGAAAACCATGTAACCAAAAAAGAACTCATGTATATAGCCTATATGTAAAGAAAAATCAATTTCTGCAAATTCCTCCTGTAGACTGACGTGCCCGACTTCCGCGTACGGCTGGCGCCCTCCGAACTCGAGCACCAGGTCGCCGGCCACCGGCCGCGCGCCCGCGCGGCGGAGTCGCTGGGACAGCGCGTGGTTGAACAGGAGGCTCTGCGCGGACTTCGCGTACAGCATCAGGGCCTGCCGCGGCAGCCGCCCGAGGGCCTCCTCTGAGGCGAAGGCAAAGTCTGATGGGCCGATCTTCCACCGCCACTACCATAGGTAATTAAGAGAGTGAGGAGGGGGAGGAGGAGGAGGAGGAGGAGGAGGAGGAGGAGGAGGAGGAGGAGGAGGAGGAGGAGGAGTAAGAGGAGAAGGAGGAGGTGGAGGAGGAGGAGGAGGACCTCCCCAACCTCCCTCCTCCTCCGTCCTACATAGGTTAGTGGTGGTGGAAAACCAGCCGAGCAAAGTCGACACATAGACGGACCGACACAACTCGGAGATCCCTGAGAATCGGCAGGTAATCATGGAGGACGCAGCCCCAGACATGCGACCCTGGCTTTTCTAGGACGAGGCCCCCGGAGGTCCCGACCTGGTTTTTCATCCTGAGTGGATTTTTGACAGTCCCGAAGCCCGGCGAGGGCCCCCCGAGGCCGAAAATGACCAAAGACCTCCCGTCCTGATTTTTGTTACGACGCGATCATGTCTGGGGCGGGCGCCGCGGCCTGCTCAGTGCGCTCCGGAGCGCTCTGGGGAACGTCCGGCCACACGCTCGGGGAGCGGACTTCTCTCTCTCTCTCTCTCTCTCTCTCTCGGCCGAGAGGAAAGGAGGGAGGAAGGAAGGAAGGAAGAGACAGGAGGAAGGATGAGCGAGGAGGAGGCGAGTGTAGAGGCCTCCTAGATGGGGTCGGAGTAGATGGGGTCGGAGGATCGCGCCGCATCGCCGATACATCGGCCCGCTTGGTGCTGACAGGGCCCCGCCTCGGCCGAGAGCCCGGCGGCCAGCGACCGGAGCAGGCCGTGCTCGAGCGCGTAGCTCCTCGGCATCAGGTCCTCGCCAGCGGCGTCCCCCGTCACCGAGAAGACCCGCTGCGCCTTATTCGAGCGGGGGATCGAGAGAGGAGGAGGAGGAGGAGGAGAAGGGAAGATGGGGAAATGGAGGGGGAGGGGGAGGGGGAGGAGGAGGAGGAGGAGGGAGGAAGGAGGAGGAGGAGGAGGAGGAGGAGGAGGGAGGAGGAGCGGGGAGGAGGAGGAGGAGAGGAGGAGGGGAGGAGGAGGAGGAGAGAAGGAGGAGGAGAGAGAAGGAGGAGGAGGAGGCGGAGGTGGAGGAGGAGGAGGAGGGGGAAGGGGGAGGAGAGGAGGAGGAGGAGGAGGAGGAGGAGGAGGATGAGGAGGAGGAGGGGAATATATACATTACCACCGCCTGGAGGATCTATGTTTGGGGACCTCGGCAGACCGTGGATGTGCATCTACTCGGGCCCCCGGGGGCCGACATACATATACATATGTGTTGTATATACATATATATATATATATATATAAAAATACATATGCATATACATATACACATACACATATAACTACATATATACACATGCATACATACATACATATATACATACATACCTACCTACCTACCTACCTACCTACCTACATACATACATACATACATGCATGCAGACACACATGCATACATACATACATATATACATACATGCGTGCATGCATGCATACATACATACATACATACACGCATGCATACATACATACATACAAACATACATATACACACATACATACATACATACATACATACATACATACATACATACGTACGTACGTACGTACATACATACATACATATATACATACATACATACATACATACATACATACATACATACATACATACATACATGCATGCATGCATGCATCATGCATGCAACATGCATACATGCATACATGCATACATGCATACATACATACATACATACATACATACATACATACATATACATATATATACATACATACATACATACATACATACATACATATACATACATACATACATACATACATACATACATACATACATACATACATACATACACACACATACATACATACATACATACATACATACATACATACATACATACATACATACATACATACATACATACGTGCATGCATGCATGCATACATTCATGCATGCATGCATGCATGCATGCATGCATGCATACATACATACATACATACATACATACATACATACATACATATAAAGTTATATCCACATCCGCCGCCGGCTGGGGCGCCAGGACGTCGGTTCCCAGGCGGTGGAAAGGGACAGATCCCTGCTTCGCAGACTGCAGCACTGAGTTAAACCCGAGCTTGATTTCTCCCGCCAAATCCAAAACTCGTTCTTGTGGATTCCATGCGGCCTGCGCCATGGCGCCGCGGGGTCGCCGCAGGGGGGCGTCCAGGCGCCGCGGAGGGACGGCAGGGCGACACGAGCAAGGGGAGCGAGGAGCGAGGGGCGCGGCAGCGGAAGAGACAAAGAATTTGGACGGAACAGTATGTGCGCGAATCACATGCGTTAGACCACGCCGCTCACGACTTGTGTGTGGATCCGCTGGGGAACATCCATTTCGGAGTAAGCATAAATTCCGTAGCCGATCCCCTGTGCTCGAGCCTTCCAGGCCGCCACGGCCTCGGGCCCGGCGGCCTCCGCCGCGGCCAGGCCGTCGGCGGGCGGGACCTCGAGGCCCGGCCCCAGCAGCGAGGTGTCGCCCAGGATGAGCCGCACGGCGTCCCCGAAGCGCCAGCTCAGGAGGGCCGCGCCGATGCGGAAGGATGATGGGCCGATTGTCCACCGCCGCTACCATGGGCAGGCCAGGGGGGAAGAGAGGATGGGGAGGTGATTATCCTGCTCCTCTTCCAGTTCTTCATATTGTTACTATTATCCGTCGTCTTCTGCTCATTATTATTAGGCTCAGTGTTCTTCTTAGTATCACTATTATTAGTATTAGTAGTATTATTAATAGTCGTCTTCTTCATTTGTTATTAGTATTCAGAGTCTTCTTATTACTATTATCGCTAGTAATAGTATGTTTAGTGCTTTTCGTATCAACATTATTGTTGCTCGTCCTCCTCCTCCCTCTCCTACCGATGGTAGCGGTAATGGAACATCGGCCCATCAAAGGAGTGGATGCGCTGGGAGCCGAACCGCTGCAGGCCGAAGTAGTTCAGGAATCCGTGCTCTCGGAGGCCCTCGAAGCAGGTGTCCAGCACCCGCGTCCCGCCGGGCGGCGCCGCCATTGCCCCTGCTGGCACCCCGCGGAGCACCACGTGGAAGCGGTTGCCAGCGAGGTCGCCAAGCTCGATCTCGTGGGGACACTTGACCAGGTTAGAGAATCGCACTCGCGTGTTCCAGCTGGGATGAAGCACCGCCCGCCTGAGCTCGTCCGGCTGCAGCCGCGCGCAGGACACGCGCTGCACGGTCACAGCATTCTTGTCCTTGGTGCCCGCGAAGCTAAGAGGAAGGAACAGCTGCATGAGCACAGACTTTCGCAGCCCCGCGCGGACTTCTCGGCTCGGCGCTGGACCCTCCTGGCGGTGCCTCCTGCGCCGCCCCCGGCGCGTTCCGCGCCCAGGCAGGGGGGGGTCCAGCGCCAACCCGAGGAACAAATCCGCGCGGAGCCCTGGAAATATAGATGCCCCTGCCGCCGTGGCTCCCTCGAGAAGCGGAACGCCTTCGGGGAGTAGCCCGTGCAGCGCGCGATGCAGGCCACCGCGTCCATCGTGCCGGCGCCCTCCTTGGGGAGACCAGGAGGCACCGATACCGCTACCCCCTGGACCTCCCCCGGGGTGCGCTCGGACGAGAATTTCGAGGCGAATCCAGCGGTGGAGAGCCTCCGAGATGCGCCCAGACAGGGGCTATGAGCGGGCGAGGGGTGGAGGGTACGGGTGCCTCTCCCTCCTCCGGCTCCTTGTAGAGCCGGAAGTGCAGGTGCTCGGCGGGCTGCTGCGGGTGCAGGGCCCTCCTGCCCGACGCGCCGCCCAGCAGCTCGGCCCCGGGCGGCGCGGGCCCGAGCGCGGCGGCCTGCTCCGCCGTCCACAGCTCCGTGAGGTGGAGCTCCTCGCCCCCAGGGGCTATCTCGTGCACCTGGAAGTCCCACGGCGCGTGCTTGACGCGCGGGCGCGGCCCACGCGGCCCCGAGCAGACCATCCCCTTCCGTGGCGTCACCCTCGCCTGTTCAGCTTCCCTCCTCCTCCCCCTCCCGACTCCTCCGACTCCTTCTCCTCCTCCTCCTCCTCCTCCTCCTCCTCCTCCTCCTCCTCCTCCTGCAAACTTCTTGGGGCGAGGCGAGGGGGACGTCACAGAAGGGGATGGCCTCCTGGGGGTCCTCTACGCCGCCCCCGAGATGCGCGCGGAGAAGCCTGGCAGCCCGGGCGTCATGAACTCCGTGATGCCGGCCTCCTCCGCCGTCAGCGTCTGCCCGTGCGAGTACCAGCGCCCGGCGGCACCGGACCTGCTGGCACCAGCCCATCGGCGCACGGACCTCATGGAGCACGCGAGGGCGGGGGTGCACTTTGGTCGGGCATGTCCCCCTACAGGCGGATTGTGGAGGAAATATAAAGAATAATCCAAAAATACCAGAACAGAACCACAAAATATACTCCACACATCGTCCCCAGACTATGTTTTGGCTATGTTCGAAGATTCCCCCTGGAGAGGGACGTGCCCGACTTGAGGGTGTAGACGGGGAGAGCGAGGGGGGGGTATAGCCAAGGCCTGCTTCGGGCCGAGGGCCACGCTCCTCCCTGTGAGCAGAGCGGCGGCGCCGGCGGAGGCTGTGGGCTCGAAGCGCCCGCAAGAGTCGTGGGCGTCGCCACCGCAGCCCGTGGCTCCATTGGGCTGGGGACGGCTGTCGTCTCCTGTCCTCGCACCACGTCTCGATGAATCTCGTCACACCAGGTTTCGCGTTGCTTGCGGCGCCGTCGTCTGCGAATGTGCGTTGACTTCAAGACGAGTGCGCTCGGATTCTGTGGGGCTGCGGCGCCAATAGTCAGACAAATGAGCACATGCAGAAAAGGGCCAGAGGAAACCGCCGAGGACGAGGACAACGAGGGAGGAAGGAGACTGGGCGAGACATTGGAGCGCAGAGTAGCGTCCGGTTTGCAAGCTTGGCTACGTGAGACTCCCAAGATCAGCCCTACAATGCCCGCTGGAACGCGCTCACCGTCGAGTTGCAGCAGATCCTCCTCGCCTTCCCCCTTTCCCCTTCCCATCCTCCACGATCCTTGCGTGTATGGTTTGGGTCCTCCGGTACGATGGCTGGGAATCCGTCCCAAACACCCCTGGTGTCCCCGTTTGGGCTTGTAGGGGGCACCCATAGATTTCGGCACCGCGTGGCATTCATAGTGAAAGGTTCGCGCATGGCGAGCTCATGCTGGCATGACACACTGCAACTTGCTCATAGTCCGAGCCACCACCATCACCAAGTCTTTCTCATCCCCAACTGTAGGGCGAGAATGATTGCATGGTAAGATTGGCTCGGAATTCGTTCCAGGATTGCCAGAGTATCTAGCGGCCCAGCAAGTGCGGCGCAGCCTGTGCGGAACGTTAGGAAGCATGAGAAATTCTGGAAACCTTGGAAAACCTGGAACGTGTCATTGACCTGACCTCTAACTCCTCTGAATCCCCAGCTGGGCCCATGCACGTCCACTCTCGAATCCTTTTTCAGACAGCGATGCCTTGAGCATGGCGCTGCCGGCGCGCGCTGCCGCGGCCGCTTGCCGGCGGCTGTCAGCGCGCGCTCCTGCGCGAGGTGATGTTGAACCAGTGCTCGTCCTCCTCTTTCGTCAGCCTCGCAGGCAACCGGACTCGAGCTGATCCCCATCCCTGCAGATCGGCCAACCCAAGGGCCATGACAGTCGTAGGGATGCGCCCGCAGAGACGGAGGGAATCCTTAAGATCGACATCGAGAAAAGGTGATGCCGATCATACATCCCTCCGCGAAACTCAACGCAAATTTTTCCCGCGCCGCGTCGGCCCCCCCAGACCCAGAATCCCAATGCTGATTCCGCGACACATGTCGCGCGACCAAATGAACCTTGACATTTTCGGCGAGGGGAGGTCGGTAAAATTAATAAGTCTCGCGTAGTGTTGTAGGGATGGGGGTACGCCTCAGGCTTGTGAGCAGGCCACGGGCGCTCGGGGAAGTGTGGCGCGCCAGGGGCAAGAGGGGAGACGCAGGGAAGCGGCAGGATTCTAGGACTCCAGCTTGGCCTCGCGCGTACCTTCGAAGGCAGAAAGAGGCAGGAGAGAAGGGCGATAATGATGACGATGATGATGACGATGATGATGATGATGATGCTAATGATGATGATGATGATGATGATGATGATGATGATGATGATGATGATGATGATGATGATGATGATGATGATGATGATGATGATGATGATGATGATGGTGGGAGGAGGAGGAGGAGGAGGAGAAGTATGAGGAGGGGGGCGGAGGGGGAGAGGAATCCCACCAGCCCTCGGGGCGTGAGTGGTTTCGCGAGTTGCCTCTTCCATCTTCCCTCTTCCCCTTCGGGGAGGGGTTGATCAGTGTTTCTTCATAAACACCCCCTCCCCAAGGCGACCAGCAGCCAACCAGGACCACTAAGGGCACCCTCCAAAACCACCATCCCAGTCAAAAAAAGTAAAGTCCACTTTGGGGCAAAATCTTTGGTCATGATCAGGGGGGGCGCGAGTACTTTGCTTTTGACAGGGACGGCGGGGGTGCCCGCATATTGCCTGCTGCGCGCAGGGCCAGAACCCCGTTCAAAAGCAATCCAAAATACCCTTCGAGACAAAATCTGGATCATACGCGGGCACCCCGCGATCACTGCGCATTCGTTTTTGACTGGGACGGCGGGGGTGCTGGCATATTGACTGCTCTGTGCAGGCCCACCAGACGCTGTGATGGCCACCCCGCTGCGATGGCTCACTGGTTCTCGACAAGTGTGGTGGGGGCCAGCACGCTTCCCGATGTGTACTCCCACGTGCGCAGACACACCTGGCACACCCTGCGCATGCCCCGAACGTGGCGCACCTGGCGCGGCTGGAGCATGCGGCACACATGGCGCACGTGGATCACGTGGCGCATCTGGCGCACCAGGCGTACCCTGCACGCTTCGGGCACAGGGGTGCCTGGTGCACCTGGCGCGCATGGCGCGCATGGCGCGCTTGGCGCACCTCGCCCCAGCGTTGCGCACATGGGGCCCATTCAAGGACTGCCGCTGAACACGCTGCGGCGCGGGTGCTACTTATTTGTTGGGAGGGCGGGTGGGAGTGAGCAAGACAGCCTGCGGGCGGGGAGGGTGTCTTGACCCCTCCCCCTACCCCTGGACCTGGACGAGGCGTTTCGCGAGCAGTTGGAGCGTCCAAGATGGCCTCGGCGAGGAAGCCACAATCATTGATAGTACTACGATTTTAGCTACATGTTGGCTCCTTGGGGGGGGGTAATTTACTACGGCCCTCTTCTTTGATCGATCACCTCCAAGACGACCTCAAGATGTCCCCCGAGGTCCCCAAGAATGCCATAAGAGGGCCCCAAGAGGTGCCCAGAAGGCCCCAAGAGGCCCCCGAAGACGCCCTCAACATGCCCCCGAGAGGCTCCCACGACACCCCCAAGAGGCCCCAAGAGGCTCCCCAGAGGCACCCAAGACGCTTCAAGGAGGCCCCAGGACCGCCAAGAGGACCCAAATACGCCCCAACAGGCCTACAAGAAGCTCTCGAGAGGCATCCGAAAAGACTCCGGCAAAAATCCAAGAGGCCTCTGGCCTTTCTGTTCGCCCTCCTCCACTTCCTCTTCCGCATCCGCCTCATCCTCCTCCCCCCTCCCTTTTCCCTCCTCCTTCCTCCCCCTCCCACTCGTCCTCCTCCCCCTCCTCCTCCTCCTCCTCCTCCTCCTCCTCCTCCTCCTCCTCCTCCTCTGGTTCCTCCTCCTCCTCCCCATCTTGGGGTATGACGGCAACCCTGCCTTTATTCCACCGCGTGCTCCCCCACATGCCTGATCAAGGCAACTCGCCTGGGCATTGTTTCTGGATGGGCTGGTGGGGTTCCGCGAAGCGCCCAGAATAGAAGAGAGGAAGGGGAGGAGGGAGGAGGGAGGGGAGGACATGAGGGAATGTCACGAGTTGTTCTTGTTTGCTTGCTCGATGTGCGCCATGATCATTCGCGTGCTCGTGAGGAACGAGGAGGAAGGAGGGGAAACGAGGGAGGAGGGAGGAGAAGGGAGGGCAGAGGAGAAAGACTGAATTGGGCCTCGAAGGTCAACACAGGATATGCCATCGCGGGTCTGTGAGAGACTGAGCGTCATCAGGAGGACCAGATTAGAGCGATGTCCTGCTCCTTGCACTCCTCCCACCCTCCTCTTCCACATTAGCCTCCTCAGAATTTCATGGCGTTGCGCGAGACTTGGGCAATAGGTCCTTTGTGTCTAGGAACGCATGCCGAACTGCGGAACGAACTAGATGACAACTGTAGCAGGCACACCGGTTCACATACTGAAGAGCTTGCGGACATGAAAATTCTGTGCCGGAATGACCATATGTATAGCATGGATCGCATTGGACTGGCATAGAGATGCTACTGGAGGTTAGGGTCGCGGGCACGTCGCAAAGGCCACGAAGAGGCGCGTTCTCGCGGCTGCCTGCCGCAAGGAAAAAGAGCGTGGTGAGCCACGTTCGGGCAAACAGTGCCCCCACCACCTCCATGTTTAAGGGACGGCTCCTGCACTGGAGATGTACACACATACACACACCTGAGATCCAGCGTCTCGAAAAAGTTGGAACGTAGTGAAAAGGCACGACAAAAGCCCTAGACCCAATCTTTCAGCATCATTGCTCGAGCCTGACCCATGTGTGAGGGTCCCATGGCACAACCTCAGGCGGAAACGACCGGCTCGAAAAAATGAATCGCCAGGATCTCAGGGACACACAGGCACACATACATACATACATACATACATACATACAGACAGACATGCATGCATGCATGCATGCATGCATGCATACATGCATGCATGCATGCATATATACCTATATGTATATATAACTATAAATATATACATGCATACATACAAACAAATGAACACACAAACATAACGACATGTATACATATATGTATACATACATGCATGCACATATGCATACATCTACACCGATCTACAAACATACATGCCTGGATACATGCATACGTATAAACAGACATGCATGTACATACATCTACGTATATACCTGTACAGATAAATGCATGCATACATACATACATATGTATATGCATACATGCATACAAACACACATACACACATATGCATACCTATAAATGAACATGCGTACACACAGTCTTACACATGCAGACACGTCCATATACACAACTAGACATACATACATACGTACATACCTACATGCATACATGTATGTATACGTATATACATACATGCATGCATGCATACATACAAACATACATATGTACATACATATATGCATACATGTGTATATACATACCTGCATCCATACAGACGTACGTGCATACATACATATATACATGCATGAATATATACGTATGCAAGTGATTACATTTACATAAATCTATATCGAACTAGAACCATCGCGCGCGTTTCGCGCGCGCTCAGGTTCTAGCACCAAAGGTCACTCTAGCGAAGGGTCACAGTTACGCCGGGGGCAGCCAAGAGGGGGCGCCAAAGACGGGGGTGCGCAGATCAATGTCGGCGGCACGTGCTAGGCCCAGGGAGGGGCACCAGGGACGTAATGGCAGAAGAAGCGGCGCCATGAGATCTGGGAATCTCATGGCCCCCGCCATGAGATCCCCCCAACTAGTCGTGAGGGGCAACGATAGGGGGGGATAGGCATAGGGGGGGATGCATCGACCTGGAATCGGCGATACATCGTCGATAGATCGGCGATAGGCCCCCAATATAGATTCCGTACCTTCCTGGGCGGGGTGGTGCCATCGGGCCCCTATCGGCGATCAATGGGCGATTGGGGGTCGATGCATCCCCCCCCTATGCCTATCCCCCCCGATCGTTGCCCCTGAAGGCGTCACCACCCTTGGGGGCCGTCCCCGATGGCAGTCGGCCCGCATCACTAGGAGGTAAGGATGCAAGGGCCTCGGACGCCTATTCCGGAGACGCAAGTGGCCAAGGATGGACCGAGGAGGCAAGGATGCAAGGGTACCCTTTGAAAAGTTGTCCATGCTCACTGCGCGGGTTGACTGTACTTGGAGCTGCTTCCTGCGCCCGGCCGGAGCGCCGCCCCCCCTAGTCATCACCGATACGTTTAGGTCGGGCATGTCCTCCCATAGGCAGGTCCTGTAAGAAAAGGGGAAATAGCCAAAACATATTCCCAACTAGTCCAAGATAGTCCAGACATCGCCTCCATCTTGTTTTGTTTGATGAATTCTCGTTGGGTCCCCCTCCTGCAGAAGGGCATGCCCGACTTACGAGCATGCGGAGCTGACTCAGAGCGCCCAACCAGAGCGCCGCGCCTGCTCCACGGCAGGGCCGGGCGGCGCGCGGGGGGGCGGCGGAGCGCCCAGCGATGCACCGGGGATGCACCGTCGACGTCGGCGGTGCGTCGGCGACGTCGGCGTGCAGCACATCGGACTCCGCATCGGCGATGCATCGGCGATGCGGCGGCGATCCTCCGACCCCATCTGCCCGGACCCCATCCAGGAGGCCCACCCAGACCTGCGACGCCCTGATGTTGTCAGGACGGGGGGCCCGGACGTCCCGACCCCGTTCCCTGGGACCGGCTCTGCATCCTGAGCCGTTGTTTGACGGTCCCGCGGCCCGGCGAGGGCCCCCCGAGGTCGGAAATCTCCCAAAAGCCTCACGTCCTGACTTTTTTCCGACGCGATCGCGTCTGGGCAGAGGAGCGCCGCGTCTCCCCCGCGGCAGGGCCAGGCGGCGCGCGCTGGGGGGCGGCGGGGCGCCCCCGGGCGCTGCGCCGCGCGGCCGCCCCGGGCCCCAGGCGCCCTGGCGGCTGCGCCCGGGGCCACGCGCGGGCTGAGCGCGAGGTCGCGAGCGGCCCCCCGGCCAGCGACCCAGGCGCGGCCCGCCCCGAGCTGGGCGCGACGATCGGGGACATGCAGGAGGGGGGCGTCCCAGAGGGGGGGGGGTGCAGCTCATGGCCCGACGCTTGTGCGCAGGCCAGGGGGGGCCAGGGAACGCATTGAAATCAGAAGAGGCGCCATGAAATCTCGGGAGGTACCATGGCCCCCGCCATGATATCCACACACCCCTAGTCATCACACCCCTCTTGGCCGCTCCCGAACTTCGTGAAGGGGGCGCGAAACACGCGTCGGGTCCTGGCGGATTTCAAAAGGGGGCGATGCGTAGGGGGGGGGGAGAAAGGGGCCCCCCGTCTGCGCCCCCCCGTGCGGGCCGAGCTCAAGGCCGCAGCGCCCCTTGGCCAACCTCCCGGGCGCGGTGGGCTCGACTTCGCGCGTGCGTGCGCAGCGGTAGGCTCTGAAAGCCCACGGGCGAGCGACAGCAAGGTCATAGCACAAGGGGGGAGATGCCGTGGCGCACTCTCAGACGCCAGCGCAGCTCGCGCTGCCAGCGCGAAGTAACGGGGGGGGGCGATACATGGGTTGGGGGGCGGGGGGGAAGGGGCCCTCTTCGGGCCCTGGAGGAGCCCCCTCGGGGGCCCAAAGGGCCCCTGGAGGGGCCCAAGAGGGGCTCCTTCTTCGGCAGCCCACGCTGCCCCCCCCACCCCACACTTGATCGCCCTCCAGCAAGCGCGGTCCACAACTCAAGACCGCGGCGGCCCCCCTACCAGCCTCCTGGGCGCGTCCCGCCCCGAGTTGGGCGGCCGAGCAGCTCACCGGGCAGGGGGGAGAAGCGGCAACCTTGGCGCCGCCGAAGTCGGCCACGGGCCGACATGCAGCTAGCTCTCTATTCGAGCCATCCTGGGGCCCCGTTGGGCCGTCTTGGTGGTAAGCATGTTCTTATTCGGCGTCTCGACATGGGGCGGAAGGGGGTGGAGAGAGGGGGGGTGTGGCTCCAGACCTCTGCGTAACGCCACTGTTGGCAGCAGTGCGGCCCATGGGGGAGACCCCACCCGCCTGAGACAGGCGCCAAAAACAGCCAAGACCTATACGCCATGCGGGGGAGGGGAGGTGCGAGGGCCCGCGCCGATCGGCAAAACGATGATTGAGGAAACGATCACGTGCTATCGTGGGCCTTCTGGGCTGTTTGGAACAGATCTTCTGGGCCTCTCAGGAGGCGGTCTCGGACGCCCGGGAGGCCGAAGGATCGAGCAAACTCGAATCATACAAGTGGCTCGATGCCGCGCCAATTTGCGCATGTAGCTGATCAAATGACTGCAGCTGGCTCAGAATAGCTCTGTGAGGGTTGCCTCTAGTCAGGATTGTAGTCGGCTACTGTGCTTGGACAGCGGTCGCTTGTGATGTTCGCTTCGTGATAGATCGTTGCGAGACGTGTCTGCCGTTAGCATTACCGACTGTCTGCACAACGCTCGCGATGCTGAGGGGAGCCCATGCTTCTGCGACCGTCCGCACTGCATCGGCTGTAACTCTGCAGGCACTTGCGCGCCCAGCACTAGGCCGAGAAAGCCCTGGAGCGCGACGAAAAGCACGAACCCTGATACAAGAGAGTGAAGCTCCTCCTGGCGATCGTCCTTGTCGTCGTCGTCCTCCTCCTCCGACTCGCAAGCGAGCCTCAGCGTCACCCGGCTGCTCCTCACCGCGTAGGTACACCTGGTGACGGAGAGCGGCACTCACAGACAGAGAGACAACCAGACAACCAGACAGACAGACAGACAGACAGACAGACAGACAGACAGACAGACAGACAGACGGGCGGGCAGGCAGACAAGCATGCAGACACGCACACACACACACATGCATATACAAACATATACATATACATGTATATATACAGATGTATCTATAACACACACACACACACGCGCACGCGCACTCAAACATAACATTACAGAACAATCCTGTTGCAGCGCGCACGCTTCCCATGGAGGAGGACAGGGTGGATCAGGAGGGGGTGGAGTATGCACTGAAGGAACCAACAAGTGGAGAAGGGAGACGAGAAGGATCAGGAGGGGGAGCACAATGAGGCGGAGGAGACAGTACACGTCGCATATGATGATGCCAACCTCTTCTTGACAGTTCGCTGTAACAGAGCAGTGCGCAAGAGTGCTTGATGGTGAAGGGGGCAGTGAGGGAATGGGGAGTAGGAGAAGGAGAAGGAGGAGGAGGAGGAGGAGGAAGAGGAGGAGGTGGTAACTTGGTCACGCTTAGCTGGGTCGGCGCAGGGGGGAGAGCGGTGAAGGATCGGGTGTCGCTAGAAGTGCCCCTGGGCCAAGGTGCCCCCAGGAATTCCGAGGGGGCCCCCACGGCCTCCAGAGCACCCCTCACGAGGCCCACAGGGCCCCAGGGGATCCAGAATGGAGCGAGAAGCTGGTGGCACCTAGTGCCAGGGGTACCCGCAGCACCCCTCGATCAGGAGGACTACCACTACCCGTGGCCGGAGCGCTGCTTTGGAGCCCTGGGCGACATGTCCGGCACGACGCGGCGGTGGAAGTCGGCGAGGCGGAGCCCGAAGGGTATCCTTCGCGGCTCGAAGGGGGGGCGGGCAGGAACCGCACCACCAGGAGAATCGTCCTCGTCGTCGTCGTCCTCGCCGTCGTCGTCTTCGTCGTCGTCGTCGGAGGAGGAGGAGGAGGAGGAAGAGGAGGAGAGGGAGGAGGAGGAGGAGGAGGAGGAGGAGGAGGAGGAGGAGGAGGACGGCAGAGCATTGCCCCGCTGCCGTTCGACAGCGGCGCCGCCCGTCGCCAGAGCAGCAGGGCCCCCCCCTGAAGGTTCCCTGATGGTGCCAGTCTGCACCTGCCATGCGCGTCCCGCCACCGCTCGGACGTCCATCCCCCGTGCGCTGTGCGGTTCCGTGCGCGTCTGTTTCTCGTGAGCTGATCCAAGCGATGCTCTTACGTCTAGTCGATCCGAGGGATACTCTTCGATGGCCCTCGCCGGCTCCTGCACACGTCCGAGCGATGCCGAGGTGCTAGATCTCAAGAAGGAAGCTCCCGACCCGCGGAGATCCGATGTCATGAGTTGTTCAATACGCGGTCCCCAGAAGCTTCAACATATTCCCCAGGACTGGTTTTTCACCCTGCGTCGTTTTGTTGACGTTCCCGGGGCCCGGCGAGGGCCTCTAGAGGTCGAAATCTGCGAAAAAACTCCGTCTTGATTTTTGTCAGACGTTGGATCTCTGGGCCTGCCTCGCACACCCTGCATGCCGCGGCCGCCACGCCCAGCGTGCACAACGGTGCTGCCCAGGGATCCCGCCGCATGTCTCCGACGAGCGGCGGCTTCCTAACGCGGCCGCCCGGCCTAGAGAGCGTGCTGGTGCTCCCTGGGGATCCAGATGCTCTCCTCGATGGCCCTCGCCGGCTCATGCACACGTCCAAGCGATGCCGAGGTGTTAGATGACAAGGAGACTCCCGACCCGCCTCGCACACCCTGCGTGCCGCGGAAGCCACGGCCCAACGACTAGGTCGGGCGTGTCCTCCTGCAGTCGGATTTTCTCGGGGTCCACCAATGGGGGTGGTGGGACCCTGAGGGCGGGGGGGGGAGTTCGATCCGCTGGTGCATCGAATTTCCAAAAAAAACGATGTCCCCCGCGCGCCCCGAGTGTCGACGCCTCTCGGGTTCCGGTGGCGGCCGGGGACCTCGTTTTGCATAGTTGTTCTGCGGTTCGATGCGCCAACGGACCGATATCCCCCCCCCTGTGGCACCCCCCCTTTGCGAGGTCCCGATCTTCGACGAAAAATTGAAAATAGTCCGCATGCTCCAAAAATGCTCGAGGATACTCACAAAATCGTCCCCGGAGGATCTTTTCGCTATGTTTGGATATTCCTCCTGCAGAGGGACAGGCCCGACTTAACCCAACGTGCACCGGTGCTGCCTGGGGATCCCGCCGCACGTCTCCGACGAGTGGCGGCCTTTCCTGCCGCGGCCACCCGGCCCGGAGAGCATGCTGGCGCGGTCACTCGAAGCAGAATACAACCCGAAATGCGATCAAGAGGAGTACTAAGTACCCTCCCGAACATCGAGGCCAGCCTTCTGCTGTGAATTACGCTTGGGGAGGGGGGGGGGGGGGGGGGCGAACGCGCTCAAAAATAATAATGCAAAAAAAACTGGGCCAGCTCTGCGGCAGGTTGGTTGGGAGACGCCGGCCCAGCTCTTCGGGAGCAGGCTGCTTCATCGGATGCCCGGCGGCAGCACTGTGCTGTTTGCTGTGGGAATTCAGGAGGGACCTGGAGCAGTCTGGGAGTTTCTGGAGAGGGAGGGGCAGGGGGAGGGAGGGGGAGGAGAAGGAGGAGGAGGAGGAGGAGGAGGGAGGAGGAGGAGGAGATCGTTGTTCGTGAATTCCAGTTCAAGCTGAATACACTCCGACTTGAACAGCAACTGATCTGTGCTGCGACTCTGCTGGGTGGATATCTTCCCCCGTTCGGGGAGCGCGCGCACTTCCACATGGCTCGAGCGACTGCGAAACTCAACGAGCGAGGGAGGAGGAGGAGGAGGAGGAGGAGGAGGAGGAGCAGGAGGAGGAGGAAGGGGAGGAGGAGAACAGTCAGGGACGCAGAGGGGGGGGGGGGGGGGCAGGAGAGGGTGGCAGGAGAGGCAAGAGAAGGAGGAAGGAGAGAGGAGGAGAGAGGAGGAGGAGGAGGAGGAGGAGGAGGAGGAGGAGGAGGAGGAGGAGGAGGAGGAGCGGGCAAAGGGCTGGAGAGTGGAAGGCTGGGGCAGAAGGGGGCTGCGGGGCGGAGCTGCGCGGGGCAAGGCCACCCGAGCCCCGGCTCGGCGCGCGCCGGTACCGGCTAACCTCCCTGAGATCCCTCCTGAAATGCGCCCTGGCCATTCGCGTGGGGGAAGCGGGTCCTGACGGAAACGGGGCCTGGATCCTGGTGCCTCCCCCCAGGACGAGTTCTTCGTCCTGAGCCGCTTGCTGACAGGGCTGGGGCCCGTGGAGGGCCCCGGGAACCCGAAAGAAAAAAGATCGGGACCCAGTTCCCTCGGGACCAGGGTCACCCAGGGCGAGACCAGGAGTCAGGGGTGAATCTAGAGGGTAGAAATTCCACCCCCAGAATAAATCACCCCGACAAACGAAGCCGTTTCGTAAATACGCCCACGGAAGGAATCGAACAGGGCGGGGCTGTTCAGTAAACGCCCAAAGCCGTTCAGTAAACGTCAACTGTCGGGTCCAGGGGGACTTTCCTCCCATGAGAATCTGGCCCGTGCGACGAGCCCCCCCCCCTCCAGGAGGCCCAAAGGTTAGGTCGGGCGCGTCCCCCCACAGGCGGATTTTGGACGAAAAATAAAACATATCCAAAAATAGTCAAACGTAGTCGGGAAAACGTCCCCAGACTATTTTTGGACTATTCTCGAATATTCCTCCTGTAGTAGACCGATTTTTCCCGGAAAGGGCAAAGGCCCAGGGTTCTCTTTTAGTATGTAAACAATGTCCCCGTGCCCAACTTGAAGGAGGCCAGCGGATTCTTTCCCTCATAAATATCCAGGTCGAAGGAGGCCGGCGGATTAAAATTTGAGGATGTCTCAGGCGAAACGCTTGTTTTTGAAATCCCGATCGATAAATCACAGGGTGCGGGACACTTCAGCACGACCACACCCCAGCACGACCCCACCCCAGCACGACAACGCCCCAGCACGACCACGCCCCAGCGCGACCACACCCAAGCACGACCACACCCCAGCACGACCACACCCAAGCACGACCCGATCGATAAATCACAGGGTGCGGACCACCCCAGCACGACCACACCCAAGAACGACCCCGCCCCAGCACGACCCCACCCCAGCAAGACCACACCCCAGCACGACCACACCCCAGCACGACCACACCCCAGCACGACCACACCCCAGCCCGACCCCACCCCAGCACGACCACACCCCAGCACGACCACACCCCAGCACGACCCCACCCCAGCACGACCCCACCCCAGCACGACCCCACCCCAGCACGACCACACCCCAGCACGACCCCACCCCACGACCACCCCAGCACGACCCCACCCCAGCACGACCAGCACGACCACACACGACCCCGCCCCAGCCCCCAGCACGACCCCAGCAAGACCACACCCCAGCACGACCACACCCCAGCACGACCTCACCACAGCACGACCACACCCCAGCACGACCACGCCCCAGCACGACCACGCCCCAGCACGACCACGCCCCAGCACGACCACCCCCCAGCACGACCACCCCCCAGCACGACCACCCCCCAGCACGACCACCCCCCAGCACGACCACACCCCAGCACGACCACTCCCCAGCACGACCACACCGCCTTGGTTGAGTGGTTGCCTGTCGTCGTGGAATGTTTCGTGGGGTGGCTCGTGGAATGTTTCGCGGGGTGTCTCGTGGAATGTTTCGTGGAATGTTTCGTGAGGTGTCTCGTGGGATGTTTCGTGAGGTGTCTCGTGGGATGTTTCGTGAGATGTTGCCTAGTTGGGTATCGTGAAAACGTGTCCATGCTCCACATGTCTATATCCCTTTCCGGGTTCGTGGGTCCATCATGTTTTTGAATCGGAGATAACCCGGGTTATCCCGGGGGGGGCTGGGGGGGGGGGAGGAGGGGGCCGGCCGATAACCTAACCCTCGCGCTGTGGGCAGCCCTGCACATGCCCGCGCCCCCCCCACCCCAGACCGGCACCACCGGCAAGGTCAGGTTATCCTGGGGGGGGGGGGGGGAAGGGGGACGGGGGAAAGGGGGGGGCGAGCCCGATCCCCCGGGCGATCGCCGGACCCTAAAACAAAAAAACGGTCTCGAGAAGGACAGGCCCGACTCGAGGCGACGAGCCCCCCCCCTCCCCCAGGAGGCCCAAGAGGCGAGGCGAGGCGAGGCGAGCCGCGGAGCCGCGCGCGTGCCCCGCCGGGAGGGTGGGGGGCCCGCCGCTCGTGGCCAGCAGGGCACGCGCGGCGCGGAGGCCGCAGCAACGCGGCGCGGCGCGTCGGGTGCGCCCGCGAGCGGCCAGGCGGCAGCGGAGGCCCGTCCACGAGAAGCCTTCCATTAGAAGCCCGAGCCTCGAACCCTCGAGAAGCTTGGAAAAGACATATAT
>CAUYUJ010015772.1:213261-263261 GCA_963575745.1 Prorocentrum cordatum | reverse complement strand
ACCACCACCACCACCAACAACAACAACAACAACAACACCAACGACAACAGCGATACTCAAGTACGAATGTTCGCTCTCACCTGCTCGCGTGCCATTCAACACGTATATCCGAAACCATCGATACCCGCCCTCATCGTCTTCGACCGTACCCCCTTTGGGATATACCTCTCTTACCTGCAACGTGTATTTCGTGCAGCCCCTAGGGCACGGAACGAGAGGAGGGATGGAAGGAAGGGACGAAGGGGGGGGAGGAGGATGGAGCACGAGAGAGAATAGCAGGAGGGGGGGGCTAGGAGCAGAAAACACGTGGCAGAACCAGACGATTCCCGAAAAATCGTGATGAAATCCTTAGCAAAAGCGTGATTCCTGAGTGTCGAGGGCGCGGCGTTTGAGTAAATTGTGAGGAAGTCCCACGCTAGAGCGCGATTCCTGCGTAAGTTGTGTGAGCGTCCCGCGCGAAGAGCGCGATTTGGAACAACGTGTGAGGCAGCATCAGGCGGGAATCGCTGTTGTTGCAAACCAGGGGCCAAGGGCGCAGTTTGGTGACACCTCGCTCTCCCTTGTGAAAAACAAGGTGCGAGCCCTGGGAGAAATATGATACTTGAAATGTATAGTGATTACTGCGGACCAACCCTCGATACCCGCCGAGTGTATCCAAAACCCTCGACACCCGCCCTCTTCGTCTTCGGTCGTACCCCTGTTGAGGGGTATATCTGTCTCCCCTGCAAGCCGGGACCCGGCAAGCGGCGGGGCGGCCGCGGACCGTCGGCCTGGCCAGCAGCAACGCTGATCGGCGGCAGCCCGCCCCTAAGAGGGACGGACAGGGGACCGACCACGACGACGACGACGACGACGACGACGACGACGACGACGAGCACGGCGACGACGACGACGACGACGACGGCGACGACGAGGACGACGACGACGAGCGAAAGCGAGAGCGAGAGCGAGAGCGACAGCGGGGCAACGAAGGGCACACAGAGGGCGACAGCGGGGCCACGAAGGGCATGCGTATGGGGCCCCGACGGGCGCGAACGAGAGGGGGCCAAGAAGGGCATACGTAGATTTGGCCGCAGAGGGCAAGGACGGGGCCACTGAGGGCAGCAACGGGGCCACGAAGGGCAGCGAGGGGGCCACGAAGGGCGACAGCGGGGCCACAAAGAGAATGAATATGGGGCCACGGCGGGCGGGAACGAGAGTGGGCCACGAAGGGCAGCGAGGGGGCAACGAAGGGCTGCAACGGGGACACAAAGGACAGCGAGGGGGCCGCGAAGGGCTGCAACGGGGACACGAAGGGCAGCGAGGGGGCCACGAAGGGCTGCAACGGGGCCACGAAGGGCAGCGGGGGGACCACGAAGGGCAGCAAGGGGGCCACGAAGGGCAGCGAGGGGGCTACGAAGAGCAGCAACGGGGCCACGAAGGGCTGCAACGGGGACACAAAGGACAGCGAGGGGGCCACGAAGGGCTGCAACAGGGCCACGACGGGCAGCGAGGGGGCCGCGAAGGGCTGCAACGGGGACACGAAGGGCAGCGAGGGGGCCACGAAGGGCTGCAACGGGACCACAAAGGGCAGCGAGGGGGCCACGAAGGGCTGCAACGGGACCACGGAGGGCAGCGAGACCCCGACTCCGAAGTAAGCTGTGAGGGGGTCCAAAGCGTGAGCGCGACTCTTGGATGCCTGAGTGTCGGGAGCGCGGCGCTCGAGTGAACTGCAAGGGATTCCAAAACAAAAGCGCGATCCTTGAGTAAATTGCAAGCAAGTCTCCCGCGAGAGCTCGGCTCCAGAGCGCCGAGAGAGCGATCCCTGAATTCGCCGGCCCAACGGGCCAAAGGCGTGCTAAGATCTCCGGTAACTGCTAAACAATACTTCTAGTTCGCGCGCGCGGGGCGGCCCCTGGGGGTCCCCCGGCGAAAGTACCCCGGCCGCCGCCCGACCACTGCTACTCAGAGATGGTTTTCCTCCTGGGTGTGGCTTCTCAGGCCCCCCAGAGCGCGCCAAGAGTGCCCCAAGAGGCCCCCAAGACTGCCCAAAGGGCCCCCGAGACGCCTAAAGAGCGCTCCAAGACGCCGATGATGACCTCAAGACGGCCCAAGAGGCCTCCAAGTGGCCTCCAAGAGGCCTCACAAGAGGGCCCTGAGAGGCCCAAATCAGACATTTTACGATGGTTTTGAAAGAATTTGGGCCTTGTCCCCTTTTCGGCCATCCGATGCTCCAAGACGGCCCAGGAGGCCCCCAAGAGCACCCCAAGACGGGCCAAGAGGCTTCCACGAGGGCCCCAAGAGGGCCCAAGAGGGCCCCGAGACGACCCAAGAGGCGCCCAAGACGGCCCAAGACGGCCCCAAGACGGCCCCAAGAGGGGCCCAAGAGGGGGACCACGAACCAAAACCTCGAGCCTTCCGCCCCAAGAGGGCCCCAGGAGGCCCCGAGAGGCCCCAAAGAGGCCCCAAGATGCCGCCAAGAGGCCCCCAAGAGGTCCCAGGAGGCCCCCAGGAGGCCCCCCAGAAGACTTCAAAAATGCCTCCCAGGCGCCCTCGAACGGCTTCTGAAAAGACCCCAAGAGGCCTCCCAGAGAAGCATCTTGACGACGACCCTGTTTGGCCCCAAGAGCAACACAAGATGCCAACGAGAGGCTTCCTCCTCCGCCCCTTCCTCTTCCTCCTCCTCCTCCGACTTATCTTCATCCTCCTCATCTCCTTCTTATCCTCTCCTCCTCCTCCCCTCCCCTTCCCCATCCTCATCTTCTTCCTCCTCGGCGGCGCCACAATGGCCCCGGGCCCACGGCGAAGCAGTAGCGATCATGCAACATGGGCCGGCGGAATGAGCGAAGCGATTGAATAAATTCTAAGGACGTCCCAAGCGAGAGCGCGACTCCTATACAGAATGCAAGGAAGTCTCAGGCTGAAGCGGGAGTCCTGAGTTTGAGCCTAGTGACACTCCCTGATAACAAACAGGGTGCCAGCCCCAGGGGAAGCTCTTCACTTGAAAAAACACAATGGTTACCGGAGGGTGGACCCACAACAAGTTACTGCAATGTTGAGAACCCAACAACAACAGCAACAACAACAACACCAACAATACAAACAACAACAACAACCAATTACAACAACAACAACACCAACATCAACAACAACAACAACAACAACGACAACAGCAACAGCAACAGCAACAGCAACACCATCAACAATAACAGCAACAGCAACAGCAACAGCAACAGCAACAACACAAAAGTTAAGCCAGTTCGCTCTGATCTGCTCGCGTGCCAGTCAACAAGCATATCCGAAACCATCGATACCCGCCCTCATCGTCTTCGATCGCACCCCCTTGGAGGACAACCTTTCTCACTTGGCACGTGTATTTCGTACAGCGCCTAAGGCAGAAAAAGAGAGGACGGATGGAAGGAAGGACAAAGGGGGAGGGAGGCGGATGGAGCACGAGAGAGAATAGCAGGAGAGGGGGGCTAGGATCAGAAAACACGTGGCAGAACCAAACGGGCAGATCGGGCGGGTAGACCCTAACAGGCGGGTCGGGAAGGCGGGCCCAGGCGGCCAGGTCCAGCAGGCGGGTTGCTGAAGCGTGCGTCCGTGCGTCCTGCATGAATCATGAGGAAGTCTCGAGCGACAGCACGATTCCCAAAAGAAGCATGAGGACATCCGCAGCGAGAGCGTGATTCCAGTGTCGAGGGCGCGGCATTCGAATACATTGTCAGGAAGTCCCACGCGCGAGCGCGATTCCTGTTTAAGTTGTGTGAGCGTCCCGCGCGAGAGCGCGATTTGGGAACAAAGAGTGAGAAAGTATCAGAAGTTCGGGGGCGAACAGCCCAGTTTGGTGACACCTCGTTTTCCTTTTATTAAGAAAAACGGTGCGAACCCCGCGAGAAGCACTCTGATTGAACAGATACAATCGTTACCGGGCACGGGGCATCAACACAAATTATTCGGTAGAAATGAGACGTCAACCACATGAACGACAACAACAATCCGCACCCAGGAAGCCCACTCCAGCCACACACACGTGCAAAGTGAATGAACATTCGGCCTCCTTCACTCTGATGTTTAATAACTGCTTCCTCCTCGAGACGGGCCGGCACCAGGAGAAGAGGGAAGAGCAAGAGCAGCAAAAAGAAGACAGGGTAGAAGAGGGCCAGGGAGGACGAGGACGGATGAGGAAGTAAGGGAGAAGGAGGAGAGGAGGAGGAGGACGGGGACGAGAAGAAGGGGGTCTACGGCCACATCTACTGAATCTCTGATCCGAACGTTTCCCCCAGAGGAGCACGATGCGCGGAGATTACGCGGACCGAGCCACGTGAACGCCGAATCGAAGAACAGGTGCCAAGACCGCGATGGCCGAACAGGGCCGTGGGGCCCGCGTCTGCCCCGCTCCACTTCGAGAAGCACCTGCGCCACCACCACGGCAGCACCTGGCAGAGCACCACGAGCTCCAGCACTGCCAGAGCTCTCCCGCCCCGCGCAGAGAACGGAACGGGAGAAGCGCGGCCGGACGGTCCTCCCGGCAACGGGGCTCTCGATGATCAGCAAGGCGTTCCACTCACCTGCTGCCGCCTCCTCCTCCTCCTCTCCTCCTCCTCCTCCTCCTCCTCCTCCTCCTCCTCCTCCTCCTCCTCCTCCTCCTCCTCTCCCTCCCTCCTCCCTCCCTCCTCCCTCCTCCCTCTCCTCCTTCTCCTCCTCCTCCTCCTCCTCCCCTCCTCGTCCTCCTCCTCCTCCTCCTCCTCTTCCTCCTCCTCGGCCTCCTCCTCCTCCCTCCTCCTCCCTCCTCCTCCTCCTCCTCCTCCTCCTCCTCCTCCTCCTCCTCCTCCTCCCTCCTCCTCCTCCTCCTCCTCCTCCTCCTCCTCCTCCTCCTCCTCCCCTCCTCCTCCTCCTCCTCCTCCTCCTCCTCCTCCTCTTCCTCCTCCTCCTCCTCCTCCTCCTCCTCCTCCTCCTCCTCCTCCTCCTCCTCCTCACTCCTCCTCCTCCTCCTCCTCCTCCTCCTCCTCTCCTCCTCCTCCTCCTCCTCCTCCTCCTCCTCCTCCTCCTCCTCCTCCTGCTCCTCCTCGTCCTCCTCCTCCTCCTCCTCCTCCTCCTCCTCCTCGTCCCCTTCCTCCTCCCCTTCCTTCTCCTCCTCCTCCTCCTCCTGCTCCTCCTCCTGCTCCTCCTCCTCCTCCTCGAGGGGGGAGGAGGAGGGAGGGAAGGGAGGGAGGAGGGAAGGACAAGGAGGGAGGGAGGGAGGGAGAGGAGGAGGAGGAGAAGGAGGAGGAGGAGGAGGAGGAGGAGGAGGAGGAAAGGCAGGAGGAGACAGACCGATGCAGGGACAAGGAACTGCCAGAGTGCACATCTCACCGACTGGGCAGCATGCACAACGAACACTGGACAGAAGCTGATTACCCCTGGAGGCGCATGGCGCGCAGTTTCTGTCGGGGCGCGCTGGGGGGACCACTGCTGGACGGAATTTCCCACCGCTCGATGTTTCCAAGGGCCTCTCTGCCCGCAGGGGTGGGGTGACCTCCTCATTGTGCTAGAGGCCCTGCCCCCCGCCTTCCACCGGAGGGGATGTTTGACCACCTCGGCACCCCCATCTCAAGCAACACAAACCTACACATAGTGGCAGCAGCGTGTGAGAGATGGACCCAGGGGGGGAGGGGGAGGAGGAGGAGGAGAAGGAGGAGGAGGAGGAGGCGGAGAAATGAGGATGGAGGAGGGAGAGCAGGGAGAGAGATGGATGGGGGATAATAGAGTAGGAGGAGGAACAGAGAGGAGGGAGCAGAAAGGACAGCGGCTTCCGAACAGACAGCGCTGGAGGAAAGACGGCGCAGCACGGGTGGCAACAGCGGAAAGAAGAAAACTGCTCGCCGAACTCTACACTCACGTTCTCCTGCGGAGAGCCGACGCTGAGATGGCTTCAGGAGGACTGGACTGGCATACATCGCAGCCCTTTGAATCCAGGAAGATGGCAAAATGGATGCCTCTACCAAAAAACGCACTACTCATCACGTGACCCGCTCTGCCCTCAAGTGCTCTGGGGAAACCAAAAAAATACCAATACTGCTACTCCCCGGACATCTGCCGGGATGCGTTCTGACCAAAATTTCAATTCGAATCCAGCGGTGGCGACGAGGGCCTCCGATGAGACCCAAAAAGGCCAAAAAAGGGGGACACCTGCGAAGGGTGGCGGTGTGGGCACCGCTTCCTCCTCACACTCTCAGCCCATGCCTTTTTGTTGGCCCGTGTCCCTGCAACCCCACCTTGGCTGCCCAGATCCTGCCTGCCACTGCCCACCTCGCCCGCTCCGCATCGCGCCACGCGCGCGCGCACGCCCCGAGAAGCGGCCGAGCTGCACTCTCACGTGACGGTCCCTTCGCGGACACCGTGGCTGGCAGAGTCGGGACGCGTCCAGCGGTCCCGGCAAGCGCCCGAAGGCCCCCGGAGGACGGGAGCGCGTGGAGAAACACCTGGAAGCCTCGATCCTCGATCCTACTCCTTGTGAGCGTTTTCTTATGCGGCGCTTCGACACTGGGCGACAGGGAGGGGGAGGTCTGGCTCCGGACCTCTGCTTCGCGCGGCTGTTTGCAACAGGGCGTCCTATGGGGGGGAGGCCCCACCTGCTCGAAGCAGGCGCCCAAACAGCCAAGATCTGCTCCATGGGGGGGGGGGGAGGGGGGGGACGCGAGGGCCCGCGCGGATCGGCAAAACAATGACGTGCGTGGAAAAACACAAACACACACACACACACACTCGATCCTCGCTCCTCGATCCTCGAGAAGCCTCGAGGCTCGACCCTCGATCCTCGATCCCCCGAGAAGCCCCGATCCTTGACCCTGCTCCTCATCCTCCTCCTCATCCTCCTCCTCCTCCCTCTCCTCCTTCTCCTCCTCCTCCTCCTCCTCCTCCTCCTCCTCCTCCTCCTGCCTGTCTGCAAGGGGGGGGGGGGGGGGGCAGGCATTCCCTGCGCGTAAAAAAAAACAGTGCAGCGCATGGCCGTCGTCGCGGTCCTTGGGCACGCCCCCGCTCAGCTCCTCGTGCTGGTCGAACTGCACGTAGACCTTTTAGATAGGGAAGGTTTTAGATAAGGAAGCCTTCGAGGGATTATATCTGAAATGTAAATAAGGAAGCCTTCGGGGATTAGGCAAGGAAGCCTTCTAGGGATTAGAGCAGGGATTCTATGAGGCTTTAGGTCAGGAAGGCTTCAGATAGTTAAGGATTAGACTGCACGTTGGGATACGGTGGAGGCTTGAGATAAGGAGACCGTCGATAAGGCAACCAGGGTCTGGCGAACGATGGGCGGCCAAACGTGGGCCACCCACATCGCCTCGAAACAAGAAGGAATGCGCCAGGGTCTGGGCCCCAGGAAGACATTCCTTATCCAATGTCGCCGCCGTAAGACGGAGCCAGGACGAGGACAAAATCGGGTGATGACAGATCGACGTCCCCAGAGATCCGACGCTCCAGAAAATCGGAGCGGTGGATTTTGGCCGTTTTCGGCCTCTGGGGGCCCTCGCTGGGCCTCGGGGCTGGGACGAAAAGCCACCCCTCCGCAAAACTTAACGCAAGTTTTCCCGCGCCGCGCTGGCACCCCCAGACCCCCACATTTCAGTGTTGATGCCGAATCACGCGACTTCAAATTTTCGACGGCGTCCGCGCACGCGCCGCGCGCGCAACTGAAAATTGAAATTGGGGGCGACAGGGGGTCGGCAAAACTTACGTTAAGTTCCACGGGGGGTTGTAGGAAAGTGGTTCAGACCTCCGGGGCCCACGCATCGAAACAATGGGAGCAGCCAAATGTCTGGGTCATGAATTCGACACGTCTGTTTGGAGATAAAGCCAGGACGAGGATGAATACGGGTGAGGATAGATCGAGAATCTCTGAGGTCTGGCCGTTCTGGAGGATGTCTCGGGCGCCGCGGCCTTCCCAGGGCGTTCCGGAACGCTCTGAGATCGTTCCGAAACGCTCTGGAACGGATTCGTCCAAGTCCTAGCCTTAGGTCGGGCAGGTCCTCCTGCAGACGGATTTTGGGCGAAAAATAAGAAATTTACAAAAACACATATGTAATAAAACATCGAATGGCCAAAACATCGTCCCCACTCTATGTTTCGCTTATTTCGGAATATTCCCTCTGTAGAGGGACACGCCCGACTTCGTCCTAGCCCCGTCTGGTGTCTGCTCGATCTGGAGCTGCTTCGTCCAGGGGGGTCGTGATCAACAGCATGGCAGTAGCAGCCGCACCAGAGGAAGGGTCGAGAGGTCCAGGGGCCCACGCTTCGAGCAAACGCGGGATGCCGGAGGAGGGAAGGAGGGAGGGGGGGAGGGAGGGAGGGAGGGAGGGAGGGGGGCAGGGAAGGAGGAAGGGAGGGAACGAGGGAGGGAGGAGGGAAGGGAGGGAAGGGAGGGAGGGAAGGGAGGGAAGGGAGAAGGGAGGAGGGAGGAGAGAAGGGAGCGAGGGGGGAGGGATACTGGAGGAGGAAAGGGGGGGGGGAGGGGAGGGCGGCGGGGAGCATCCAGGAGCGAGCCCGCCTCCTCCCCCTCCCCTCATCCCTCCGCCCTCAGTTCGAGCCAGACCTGCACCTGCGCAGCAGCGGCTGGAGACCTGTCCCATGAAGACCAGGGGTCCCGAGGGAAAGAGGCTCGTGTGCCAAATCCTGGGGGCGCAGCTGCAGAAGGGGCCTCGAGGAGGAGGGATGCGGCAAAAATCCCGAGGGAGAGCGAGGAGGAGGGGTCCCGAGGAAGCCCATCGAGCTCCGCGCCGTGAGGCCTGCGAGGAGACACCCTGAGAATGCGACCACCCACGGTGTCCTCCCCCTCCCTCTACTCCTCCATCTCCTCGTCCATCTCCTCCTCCTCCTCCTCCTCCTCCTCCTCCTCCTCCTCTCCTCCTCCTCCTCCTCCTCCTCCCTCCTCCTCCTCCTCCTCCCTCCTCCCTCCCCCTCCTCCCTCCTCTCCTCCTCCCTCCTCCCTCCTCCCTCCTCCTCTCCTCCCTCCTCCCTCCTCCCTCCTCCCTCCTCCCTCCTCCCTCCTCCCCCTCCCTCCTCCCTCCTCCCTCCTCCCTCCTCCCTCCTCCCTCCTCCCTCCTCCCTCCTCCCTCCTCCCTCCTCCCTCCTCCCTCCGCCCTCCTCCCTCCTCCCTCCTCTCTCCTCCCTCCTCCCTCCTCCCTCCTCCTCCCTCCTCCCTCCGACCTCCTCCCTCCTCCCTCCTCCCTCCTCCTCCTCCCTCCTCCCCTCCTCCTCCTCCTCCTCCTCCTCCTCTCCTCCTCCTCCTCCTCCCTCCTCCTCCTCCTCCTCTCCCTCCTCCTCCTCCTCCTCCTCCTCCTCCTCCCTCCTCCTCCTCCTCCTCCTCCTCTCCTCCTCCTCCTCCTCCTCCTCCTCCTCCTCCTCCTCCTCCTCCTCCTCCTCTTCCTCTTCCTCACCATACGAGATCATGAGTAGCTCTCTGCCTCCTCGTGCTCTCTTTCCTGCGAACCGTGGGGGCGCTCGTGCCAGCGCGGGAAGCGCCACGGGGGCGAGGGCCGCCTTCAGCTCCGACTCCGTCTGCTCCCACGAGTAGGTCAGCGGGCGCACCTGGACCTCTGCAAAACACAGGGTCGCCCGGCAGCAGACCGGAGGAGGGATAGGGGGGCGTACAGTCGGCCTCGATTGGACAGGACACGCGAGAGGACACAAGACCCTTCCAAGGGCCACATCGCCATAGGAGTGGAAGAAGGCACGTGTCGCGAGGCACAGAACACAAGGGTACCCTTGAGCTGGCAGGGTCGACCTACTAATCCGGGCCGACTGTAGGGAGGGAGGGGGTGGGTGGAACTAGCGAGGGAGCATCGAAGCTGCTCGACGCTGTTGGCCCATTGGGGTGCCTCTTGGAAACGGATTTTCCCAGGGCAACGATGTTGCCCTCTATCGCAGGCCTCGCAGGGTCTTCGGATGGACCAGCAATTTGGGGCCCAACCCTGGGATATACGATGGCGGGGCCTCCATCCTCGATAGCGGTGCGTCCGAATAACTCCCTTAGGATGTTAGAGGCCTCCTAGATGGGGTCGGGTTAGACGGGTTCGGAGGATAGTGCCGCATCGCCGATACATCGGCGAAGTATCGACGATGCATCGGCGATGCACCAGCGATGCCTCGTCGGCGTGGGCGATGCATGGGCGACGTCGACGTGAAGCAAATCGAGCTCCACATCGAGCAGCGCATCGGCGATGCGGCGCGATCCTTCGACCCCATCTACTCCGACCCCATCCAGGAGGCGTAGAGATGTATCCCAGGGTTTCCCTCCTTCTCTGAGCGGCTTCATTTGTCGCCGGCAAGGCGTGGGCTCGATTAGGTCAGGCATGTCCTCCTGCAGGCGGATTTCGGGCGGAAACAAAAAATAGCCCAACCAATCCACAAAAATAGTCAAACAAAAAATAATCGAAACATCGTCCCCTGATGTATTTGAGTATTTTGAATATTCTCTTACTGCAGAGGGACGTGCCCGACTTAAGGGTTGGGGGAGAAGCATCGCCTGCGATGTCTGGAACCCGCCGTGGGAAGCTCCAGAGGCCGCCACGGAGAGACGCAGCTGGCCCTCGGGACGCGTGCTCCGGGAGAGCGAGAAGCCAGGCGCTGGCAGGAGCTTGCCCTCGCTCGGACGTCCCTCTCCTGGTGAGCGTGTTTTTCTATTCGACGTTTCTCGGCGGTGGACAAACCTCCCTTTAGTACACCTCCCGTTAGTGAAAACGGCCTGGGACCGGAACCGACGGACCTGGACCCGCAAAAATGACAGCCGCGACGGCCTCTCGCGAACCGAAAACGGCAAATTCACTAATCGACGTGTCAGGGTAGGAGGTCGATCCACCCCCAAACATTGGGCGACAAGGGGGGAGGAGGGGGGGTGGTCTGGCTTCGGACCTCTGCTCAGCGAGACTGACTGCAAGAGTGCGGCCTCTGGGGGAGACTCCACCCGCTCGCAACAGGCGCCAAAAGCAGCCAAGATCTGCTCCATGGGGGGAGGGAGGGGGGGGGTGCGAGGGCCCGCGCCGATCGGCAAAACAATGAATAGAAAAAAGGTCACCTGTGCGTGTTTCGGTTTCGTGCGGACACTCGTTTTTCTCAGGGATGATCCAGGGGCTCCTCAATTTGGCGGCGAGCGAGGGGGGGAAGCGAGGAGGAGAAGGCCCTCTCAGAGGGCTCGACAGCCCCCCGGCTGTCGGAGGAGTGTTCTCTAAGCCTCCCCAGAGGATGCAGAAAACCTCTCAGAAGGCGCGAGGGCTTCTGAGAAGTCGGTCTTCCGACCGACGTGTAGATATCAGACCCGGGCGACGCGATGGGGGCCCTGGGGCCGGGGAAGGAGTGCTCTAACCCTTAATTCCCCCACGACGCAGGCACCTTCTCGGAAGGCGCGAGGACCTCCGAGGAGCCCCGCCGCCATCTGCGAAGGCTTGCTCCTTCTCACGTCCCCCCCTCGCCCGCCGCCGAATCTCGTTGTCGGGTCCTATCGTGGGTCTCCAGCGGCCGTTCGGGACGATCTGGGCACCCCCAGAACGCTCTCGGCTCGCCGCCGAATCTGGGCCGTTCGGAACGATCTGGGCACCTGGGACGATCTGGGCCCGCCGCCGAATCTGGTTTTGGGGCTACTAGGGGGAAAACAAGCCTACCTCGCTTTTGACCACCCTCGCTTCCAAGAGATACCAAACGATGCCAAATTGCAGCCTGTACTGGTCAGGCCGCTTGACGAGGAGGCGCGTGGTATGGCTTGGTTTTGCCTGGAAGCGAAAGCGGGGTAGGTAATTCACGCTCTGAGTAAGTTACATCGCGAGTCTCCAGCGGCCGTTCGGGACTATCCGAGCACCCACGAAGCGCTCTCGGCGAGGCGCTTCCGCGGGAGCGCCTCCCGAGGCTGGGAAACCGCCGAGAGCCCACGAATGCATCCGAACGCGTCGCTCGCCGCCGCTAGATCGGGAATCCTCCAGGGTCTGAAGCCTCCTCCTCCTCCTGCTCCTCCTCCTCCCCCTCACCGTGTGCACCATCCTGCAGCATGGCCCTGGCCGAGCGTGGTGCCGCTCAAGCGCCCCCCTGTGGACCCCAAGGGGAGTCGGGCGCGGCCCAACGGACCCCCAGCAGACCGTCCCTTTCCCTGGCGCCATGCCGAGAAGGGCAAAGGCCGCGCCCTCGTGAGAGACGGCGTGCGGTCTGACGACGTGATGCTCCTACGCCCGGGAACCAAGCTTGCCGACCAGGCTGCGCGCCAGTGCGCAGCGATGCACCCGAGCGACGAGACGGTCAACAGTCGCGTCCAGCAATCTGCAAGCCTCGCCCGGCAGTTTTGCGAGCACCTCGCTCGTACCCTCAGGGCGGTGGGCCCCAACGCACCTCCAACCTTCCAGTCGTGGAGTAGGAGGAGGGGGAGGAGGAGGAGGAGGAGGAGGAGGAGGAGGAGGAGGAGGAGGAGGAGGAGGAGGAGGGGGAGGAGAAGGAGGAGGAGGAGTAGGAGTAGGAGTAGGAGTAGGAGGAGGAGGAGGAGGAGGAGGAGGAGACGACCCCACGGCTCCCCGCGGATGTCGAGGTCGAGCCAGGCATGCACGGTATGGTCAGCTTCGAACGCCAGACCCGCGGTGTCCGTTGCCTGCGCGTGGCGGAGGGCGCAGAGACCCTCGCGGGAGCACGCTGCCAGAACGCGGAGGAGCACCGCCCGTGGCTGGTTGTCCCCTTCGTTTTTTCGGAGCGTGCGGGGCTCACTCCAGGAGGAGGGAGGAGGAGGGCGGAGGAGGAGGAGGGAGGAGGAGGGCGGAGGAGGAGGAGGAGGAGGAGGAGGAGGAGGAGGAGGAGGAGGAGGAGGAGGAGGAGGAGGAGAGGAGGAGGAGGGAGGGAGGAGGAGGAGGAGGAGGAGGAGCAATACGCAAGGCCTCCCCCAGCATTGCAGGGGACAGCGCGTTCGCGGCTCGGCTTCCCAGAGCAGCCCCTCCAAGCGCTGGCAGGACCTGCGTCCTAGGACTGGCCCAAGATCAGGTCGGGCATGTCCCCCTGCAGGCGCATTTGGGACGAAACAATGAAAATTGTCCAGCAATTTTCAAAAATAGTCCAGAAATGTCCCCAAAAATCGTCCCCTGACTATTTCTGGACTAGTTTTGAATACTTCTCCTGTAAAGGGACAGGCCAGACTTAAAGCCTAAGACTGTCACCGCGGTCGGGTCCCTGGCCCCCTGTCCCATTCGGTGGTGTCGCCCTGGATGCCAAACTCGTGGACCGAGGTCCCCCCCGACCAGCAATATCTGCAGGCCGAGGCGCGCATTCCTTGCGCGGAGAGGCACCGCCATGCCGAGCCGCGCCCTCTGCGTGTAGAGACGCACGAGATTTGCGCCGCGGAGGCACGCCCTTCGGTGCCCACGGCAAGACTTCGCCCCATGTGGCGAGGATGTGGGCTCTCAGACTGCATCGCAGAGGCCACCCCCATCTGCTCCTTGATAAGACTCCACCGTTCCCTCCCTTTCTGCCGCTGCCCCCTGAATGGCGCGCCCACCCCTTCCCAGACCTCCGTCGTCACGATCTGTTCGTGACATAGGCCACGGGAACTCTCGAACCCCTCAGCCTCCCCCGGGACCAGCGTTGTATCCTGGGGGTGGGGGCGTCGTTTGACGGCCACGGGACCCCGAGACGGCCCCCCGGAGCCCCCGCATCGAGGAGAGGCCGGCCGAGTGGGGAGCAGATGGCGGCTGCATCCGCAAGGGCCGCGCCCATCCGGAGGGCTCTTCTCGGCACCCGGGTGGAGGCCGACACCCAGGCCCCCCCGACGTCCTGATTATGTTCGCAGCGTGGATCCCGGCTTCTCATCCTGAGTCGTTGTTGACAGTCGCTGGACCCGCTGAAGGCCTCCAGAGGGCAAAAAAGGCAGCCACTTGTTCCGTCGGCGGCGAAGCAGAGAGGCTGCACCAGCGATAGAGCTGGGGGCACAGGAAAGCGAATTGGCCAGCATGCAGGAGGGGGGCAAGGACGGACAGGGCGGCCCCCAAAAAGGCAAACACCCTGTGTCGTGGTCTTGCCAACGTAGTCAGATTCTGGCAAGTTCTCTTGAATGGCAATGTGCCTCCCCCGCCCGAGCCGCGTTTCCGTTCGGTGCTGCGCCGCTGGAAAAGCGTGCAAGTAACTTTCGACTTGCGCGCGGTCTGCAGATGATCTCAGGGTTAGGTCGGGCATGCCCTCCTACAGGCGGATTCTGCACGAAAAATTGAAGACAGTCAGAAAATGCTCCCAAATAGCAAAAACAAATCGAACCATCGTCCCCAGACAATTCTGTTATTGTTTGGGCATATTCCTCCTGTCGAGGGACAGGCCCGACTTGATCTCAGGGGCTCGCAGGGGAGCCCCCCCCCTCCTTCGTGAAAGCAGCCTCGCCCGAACCCGATCAGAAGCAGGCTCTTGCAGCGAGAGGAGGTCTGGTCCCTCCCCCAAGAGGGAGCGACGAGGCCCAGCGCAATAGACAAAGAACAACAAACTCCAGAAACACACACACACACACACACACACACACACACATAAACATAAACATTTGGATAAGCATAAGCATACACATAAACATAATAATGCACATAAGCGGTTGGAGAAGCATAAGCATAACTATAACCATATGCGTAAACATAAGCATAAGAACAGCAACTGCGTAAACACAAACTGCTGCCGCTCCGCGCGGGCTTCTTGCTCGGATCTGCGCCGGGCTCTGTCCTTCCTGGCGCGCGCAGGCGCCGCCGCGGGGGGAGGGGGGGGCCCAGCGCGGATCCAAGAAATCCGCGCGTCCTTCTTCGATGTACGGGGCCTTAATCGATGTCCTTCTTCTGGTCCATCTTCGATGCACGTCCTGCATAGAAACATAAATTTGGACGTCCATCTTCGATGCACGTCCAAGTTTATGTTTCTGGTGCATGTCCTTCTTCGATGTACGGGGCAGCGCTGCGTAAGCACAGTCAAAACCGATCATGAGGACGCGCGGCAAGGACGCACGACCCTTGGAGGCCGACGTTGGGGTGTTTGGGGCGCCCGCCCCCAGGGTGCCCTGAAAGGCTGGCCAATGAGGCAGGAAGGGACCCAAGGGTGCCATAGAAAAGGCGCGCGTGCGTCCTTATCATAGGCGTTGGCTGCAGCGGGGGGGGAGGCGGGGGGGGGGGGGGGGCGCTTTTTTCCTTCTTCGATGTAAGGGACAAAGTTGCGCACCCAGACATGCGACGTCCTAATTTTTTCAACACGCGGTCCCTGGAAATCCCGACCCTTTCTCCGGGACCGGCTTTTCATCCTGGGTCGTTTTCTGGCAGCCCCGAGGCCAAGCGAAGGCCCCCCGAGGCCGAAATCGGCCAAAAACCTCCCGTCCTGATTTTCCAGGAAAAGGCATAGGCCCAGGGTTTTCTTTTGGTTGGCAAGCCTGTTCCCAGTGCCAAGTTCGGTTCGACGAGGGCTGGCGAGTTCCTTTTGCGATAAATGACGAGGTCGAAGAGGGCCGGCGAATTAAAATTGAAAGATGTCCCGAGCGAAACGCTTGTTTTGCAGATATGGTTGCGGATGTCTCGAGCGAAGCGCTTGTTTTGTGTTCTAGACTGTCCTTTCCTGGGGACCGATTCAAAGGATCTCTCGAGCGAAATGCTTGTTTCACATGCCCAGGTCGAGCGAGACACCTGGCTTCACGCGTCCAGGTTGCCCAGGCATGTCTAGCATGAGGATTTGTTGGGGATGCCTCAAGCGAAACGCTTGTTTGCACGTGTCCAGGTTGTCCAGGCGGATTTCTAGCATGAGAATGCGTCGAGAATGTCTTGAGCGAAATACTTGTTCTGACGTGTCCAGGTCACCCAGGCACAGCACAGCCCTCGGCACGGTATATCGAGATCGATACACTCAGGATTGCAACCTGGCACGTTCCCTGGCACGTTCCGTGGCGCGTCCCGTGGCGAGTCCCCCTGTCACGTTGCGCGGCGCGTCCCCTGGCACGTCCCGTGGCACGTCCATTGGCACGTTCCGTAGCATGTCCCCCTGGCACGTCCCGCGGTGCGTCCCCATGGCACGTCCCCTGGCACGTCGCCTGGCGCGTCCCTTGGGACGTTCCGCGGCACGTCCTCCTGGCATGTACCCCTGTCAATTAGCTCTGGGGCAGCGACTATGTGCTCAGGCAGCTCGAGCTTAAGATCCAGATCAGTTCTGTCAGGACTCGGATGCAAAGGAGGACTCGATCCGCAACGCTCTACAGCACAATAGCGGAGTGGCACATGTCAATTCAGCACGGCGCAGCACAGCACAGCCCTCGGCAAGGTACATCAAGATCGATACATTCAGCATTGGATCTGCCCGTCGCCCGATCAGGTGTCTTTGAAACGTCGCCACGCCTTACATGTCTGTATTCCTTTCCGGGTTCGTGGGTCGATCATGTTTCCACACGGGGCCCCTGGAAGTCCCGACCCTTTCCCCAGGACCGACTTTTCATCCTGAGTCGTTTTCTGGCGGTCCCCAGGCCCGGCGAGAGCCCCCCGAGGCCGAAATCGGCCAAAAGCCTCCCGTCCTGATTTTCCCGGAAAGGGCATTGGCCCAGGATTTTCTTTTAGTTGGTAGACCTGTTCCCAGTGCCAAGTTCGACGAGGGCTGGCGAACTCCTTTTGCGATGAATCACGAGGTCGGCAAGGGCCCCCCGAGGCCGGAATCGGCCCAAAACCTTCCGTCCTGAATGCGAGAGGCCCCGAGATCGGCCAAACAACTCCCCTCCTGCTTGCCGCTGACGACGCGATCGCGTCTGGGCTGCGCCGCCCCCCCCGATTGAGCAGGGACCGACCGTCCCGCATTCCTATAGTCCCACCACGAAATGTTCTTAGAACCCCCAAATGTTTTTTTTAAGGTTCTTAGAACATAAACCTGATGTGATAAAACAAGACAGACTCCGCCGGAACAAATCTAAGAACATGTCGCGGAAATCACAAGAGGTTATTTGAACATTCTTTGGTAGGGCCATAGGCACGCCAGGACGCTTCGCCACCGCTTGATGATTGCCGCTGGCGACGCGATCGTGTCTGGGCTGCGCCGCTCCCCCCCCGAGCGTGGCCCCTGCCCGTGCCGAGGGCCGGCCGAAGGCCGCCTCCCGGTCTTAGTGGGCCCTGGGAGCGGCAGGGCCGTTTTTGCTGCCGGCTCCGTGTTGCCATTTTTCTGCCGCTTGCGACGCCGTTGTCTTACCTGCTCCGCCGCCGTTTTTGCTACCGGCTCCGGCACCAGCTCCAATCCTGGAGCCGTTTTTCGTTGCCGTTTCCGGTCGCCGTGTTTCTGCCGTGTCCATTTTCAACGGGCGTTTTTTCGGAAACGGGGGACCAACGACCCTGCCGTTTCCGGGGCCCACTAAGCTCCCGGTCGCCCCGGGGCCGCGCCGCGTGCTGCTCCCGCGCGCAACGTGGGGGGCGGGGCGCCGCGCCTCGGGCTTCCCGGCCTCGTCCAGGCCCTCCCCGACGCACGAGGAGTCCGCCGAGGCCTCCCCGCCCAGGAGGGGGAGGGCGGGCGCGCGAGGAGAGTTTGGATTGCGCATCTGATTCGCCTGGCGACGGTCAGAGAAAGGCGGCGCTGCAACTAGCAGAATATCTAGTCATACTAAAAAGAGCCGCACGGGCACCAACTAGGCAAATACAGCACGGTAGCTCCGCACAGCCCCCCATAATCCTCACAAACACCCCCACCCTCCATAATGGGCAACTGGACGGCAAACGGTGAGGCAGCAACAAGGGGCTTGCTGTGCCCGTCCAGGGCACTCGGGAGGAGGGGAAGAGGGAGGGAGGAAAGCAGCATCTAGAAGAGGAGGAGAGAAGAAGGCTGGGACGCAACCGAAAACCTCCTGCTCGTGACCCTGCGACGGGGCAGACGGCGCACGTCGGCACGAGGGGCAGGGCTTAGGGAAAGATCACAATCAACTTTTCACCCAGCCATCCTTCCCCATCCTCCTCACCACTGACATCCCTCTCTCAAGACGAGCGGCCAGCAGCGGAGCGCGCAACGAAACAAGTGCCACGGCGTGGGCTCGCGGCCACTCGGGAGGGGGAGTGGAAGGAGGGAGGAAAGGAGGGTGGATCAGTGAATCACGAAAGGGAGAAAGGAGGGCTGGGACACATACCGAATTCCTCCTGCTCTCGTGACGCGGAAGAGAGCTAGGGAGAAGGCTGGGACACTGACCGAAACTCTCCTGCTCTCGTGATGTCGTGACATCTCGTGATTACCTGAGCGGGGGAAGGACAACTTCGCACCCTCGCGACACGGACGAACGACAGCGGCGGAGGCAAACAAAGGCGATTACCTTCGCGCTCACCGAAGGAGGAAGGGGATGCGACGCAAGCTAATGAATGTGAGAAACGAGCCTCAAACTGGCGCCGACGCGGAGCTGGCAGCGGCAGCGCGTTCCTGTGCCATGCGCCGCCAGGAGCTTTGAAGGGCGGGGCCCCGCTCCAGCACTGGGAGACGCATCCCTGCCGCCGCCGGACTGCCCGCTATCACGAGCGGTCCTCCGGCATCCTGGGGCTCATGTCGGCTGGCGCCGTCCGCTGCACCCTCTTCATCTCCGTCGGCCTGGGCTGCTCATCGCCCTCGGCCTGAGCGCGCGGCGGCCCGCGCGGCAGCTGCGGCGCGCAGGCCCGCGCGGTCGCGCTGGCCGCGGGCAAGGGCGCCTCCGGACGCCCCACCGCAGCAGCAGGAGCCGCACGCTGAGCAGCTTCAGGCGGAGCAGCCCTCTGATCGCCAGAGCCCCCCGGTCGCCAGAGCCCTCGCCAAGCAGCGTCGGCGGCACCACGCGGCACCTCGCCAGCAGCAGCAGCAGCAGCAAATACACTGCCCAGGTACACGAAGTCGTCGGAGCCGGCAGTGCTGCGCGAGGAGTCCTCGGACGGCGGGGCGTCGGACTGGGCAGCAACGGCAGAGCCACGTGCCGAAGAGCGAGGGGACGTAGCCGGCGGCGACGTCGGCAGATCAGCAGCGGCGCCAATCGTCGCCCGCGCAGCCGGCGGCGACGGCGACGGCACACCCCGCATTGGAAAGAGGGGCGGTGGATGGGCAGGCGGCGGATGAGCGTGAGAAACATCACCATCTGCACGTACAGGGCCGGCATCATGGGCTAGCACACGTGGATGGGCGTCCGGTGACGGCACGTCATGCTGCCGCACAGCAGGTGGAAGCGGAACGGGACGGCGAACCAGCGCGGCGATCAGCGCGGCGACGTCCTGCATGTGCGGGCGGCGGCCGACGCGGGCCGCGTAGCCGAGTCCCTGTGCAGGGGCATGGAGTTCCGGCCTCGGCTGGCTGCAGCAACGCCGGCCGGAGGAACCTCGTTGCGCGCGGTCGCCTGCGCCTGCCAGGAGGCGCCCGGCGGGGGCGGCACACATGGCTGCTGTCCCAGCGGAGGCGGCCAGTCTCAGCACCCTGTGTGCTGGAAAAGGCCCCTGACCCGGGACGGCAGCTTAGCCAAAATGGCTACTGAGCGCGCGAGGAGAGGGAGGGAGGAGGAGGAGGTAAAGGAGGAGGAGGAGAAGGAGGAGAAAGCGGAGAGGAGGAGGAGGAGGAGGAGGAGGAGGAGGAGGAGGAGGAGAAGGCGGAGGAGGAGGAGGAGGAGGAGGAGGAGGAGGATCGGCTACACGCAATATTGACCCTGGGTAAGAGTGACCTTTAGTGCGCGGCTTTTGGGGGGAACGCGGGGGGACCAAGCACAAGCGCGCAAGACGCTACCACCGCATCGCGTTCGGCGAAGGGGGACCCCATTTGGCCCGCACCACAGGTCACTCCGGCGAAAGGTCACTCTTACGTCTAGTCGAGAGGAGGAGGAGCAGGACGGAGGGAGGGAGGAAGGGAGGGAGGGGCACGGGCGACCAGGAGGGGATACCTGTATCCAACCTCATACCCCTCCTCCCTCCTCTCTCCTTCTGCCTCCTCCTCCTCCTCCTCCTCCTCATCCTCGTCGTCGTTGTCGTCATCGTCGTCCATCTCCTCATCCGCAATCGCAGGGGCTCCAGGAGCTCCAAGATGGTATCTCCTCATGGAGGCCCCGCGGCGAGCTGAGGAGATACCATCTAACGACACTCCTCCCTCCGTCTCCTCCTCCTCCTCCTCCTCCTCCTCCTCCTCCTCCTCCTTCTCTTCCTCACCCATCGCGCCCCTCCTCATGCCATCACCTTCCTCCTCCCTGGAACTGGGGAGTCAGTGGAATCGCGGACGCTTCTCGAGGAGATCTCGGGGCTGTCGTGATTCCTTGTGCGGTTTTCGGGAATCCTGGTCACCTGGCTTCTCGGATGCCCCGACCCCTGGGAATTTCGAGAATCTCAAATTTTTCAAAATTTTCTAATAAATGTTCAAAGTGTCTGGAATGTTCGAAATTTCTTTCAGAAAAATCCAGAATTCTGGTGGTTTAGAGTTATCGGGAATCCTGGTCGCCTGGCTTCTCTGATTTCCCAACCCCTGCGAATTTTGAAAAATTCGACTTTTACGACATTTACGAAATTTTGAAAGTGGCTGGACTTGTCAAAACTTTCACAAAAAAAAATCGAAGTTTCCAAAATTCTAGCGATTTGGAGTTGTCGGGGATTCTGGTCGCCTGGCTTCTCGGATTCCCCGACATTTTGAAAACTTCGAAATGGCCAACATTTTCAATATTTTAAAAGCGTTTGGAATTTTCAAAATCTTGGGGAAAAATCTGGTGGTTTGGAGTTTGGGGGGATCCTCGTCGCCTGGCGTCTCGGATTCCCCGACCCCTGGGAAGTTTGAAAATGTCGAGATCGTCGATTGATTCAAAAAGTTTGGAATTTTCGAACTTTTCAAAAAAAAACGAAGTGTTCAAAAGTCTAGTGGTTTGGAGTTTTCGGGAAACCTCGTCGCCTGGCTTCGCGGATTCCCCGGCCCCTGCGAATTTGGAAAATTTCGAAACACTCGCACTGTTCAAAGAGTTCGGAATTTGGGGAATTTTGAAATGCTCAAAGTGTTTGGAATTTTCGAAATTTATATATAAAAAATGAATGTTTCAAAATTCTGGCGGTTTGGAGTTTTCAGGGGTCCTGGTCGCCTGGCTTCTCGGATTCCCCGACCCCTGGGAATTTGGAAAATTTCGAAATTTAGGAAATTCTCGAAATTTTCAACGTGTGTGGGATTTTCGAACTTTTCGAAATTGTCAACAAGTGTTGGTATTTTCGAAATTTTCGAAATTATCGAAATGTTCAAAACTCTGGTGGTTTGGAGTTTTGGGGGATCCTTGTTGCCTGGCTTCTCGGATTCCCCGGCCCCTGGGAATGTCGAAAATTCTGAAATTCTCGAAATGTTCAAAGTGTTGGGATGTCCCGTAGGTGATCACACACACCACTATGGTGTCCCGTAGGCGGTCACACACACCACTATGGTCGCTGAGGAGAAGGAGGAGTTCGATGGGAAGGTGAGGATGGTGATGAGGAGAAGGAAAGGGAGAAGGAGGAGGAGGAGGAACAGGAGGACGAGGAGGATGATGAGGAGGAGGAAAAGGACGAATGAGGAGGAGGGGCAGGGAGGAGGACGATGAGGAGGATCTTGGGAGCCTCTTGGAGCTTCCTGGGGTTTCTTGGGGAACTCTTGGGCCTCGTGGGAGCTTCCTGGAGCCTCCTGGGGCCTCCTGGTGGCTTCTCGGGGCTAAGGGCTCGAAAAATCCTTTCGGGCCCCCCGTTTGGGCACACTCTTGAAGCCGTCTCGGGAGCCTCTCAGGCCATCTTGGAGGCGTCTTGGGCCGTCTCAGAGCCTCAATGGTCGTTATGGGACCATCTTGGAAGCCTCTTGGATCGTCTTGGAGCAATCGTTTTTGTCTTTTGGGGCGTCATGCAAGCCTCTTGCGGGATGAATTTTCAAGGGAGGGCGGTTCCCCTAAAACGGAAATGGATTTGGGGGAGACCGGTCCCCCTAAACACCGGATGGGATTTTAGGGGGACCAACCCCTTCAAAAATGGCACCCATCCCCTAAAACAGTAAAAGATGTTATGGGGACTGCTCCCGCTAAAACCGGATGGGATTTTAGGGCGACGGCCCCCCTAAGGCGGTAGGGGATTTTAGGGGGACCGGTCCCCTTAAAATCAGATAGGATGTTAGGGGGATCGGCACACTAAAAAATGTCGCCGTTTTTAGGGGGACAACTTTTTAGGGGGACAACCGCCCTGGGCCGAAGGCTCGAAATGCTCGTTCGGGTTATCGTTTAGGCACGCGAGCCATCAGGGGCCTCTCAGGACCTCTTGGAGCCGTCTTGGGAGCCTCTTGGGACCTCTTGGGAGCTTCCTGGAGTCTCTTGGGGCCTCCTGGGAGCCAGCCTCTCGGGGCTGAGGGCTCGAAATGTTCGTTCGGGCCCCCCGTCAGGGCATCCTCTCCTGCTCCTCCTCCTCCTCCTCCTCCTCCTCCTCCTCGTCCTCCTCCTCCTCCTCCTCCTCCTCTTCCTCCATGTTCCTCCCCTCCTCCTCCTCCTCCTCCTCCTCCTCCTCTTCTTCTTCTTCTTCTTATTATTCTTCTTATTATTCTTATTCTTATTCTTCTTCTTATTATTATTATTCGTATTATTCTTAGTATTATTCTTCTTATTATTCTGATTCTTCTTATTATTAGTATTCTTATGATTCTTATTATTATTATTATTATTCGTATTACTCTTCTTCTTCTTATTAGTATTATTATTATTATTCTTCTTATTAGTCTTATTCTTCTTCTTCTTATTGTTATTATTATTATTACTAGTATTATCCGTCTTATTACTCTTATTAGTGTTAGTTTTCTTTTGTTTTCTTATTACTGTTATTCTTCTTCTTCTTATGCTTCCTCCTGATCATCCTCCTCCTTCTCCTTCTCCTCCTCCTCCTCCCGCAAGGGTCGAGGCCGCGCATTTCTAGTCGTGCTCATTTATAATTGCGGTCGCTTCTAATTGCTCCTGGCCCCCAAGTGGCCAGGAAGCGGCGCAGGATACAGCAATCAGAAATGAAAGGATCGTGCCCCCCTTCCCCCCCAAAAAAAAATAACCCTCGAAAAATTAAACATGAACAATGTGTACTCTTCGCGAACGACCGTCTGAACGAACATTTAGCAGATGCATCGCAAACACCTCTGCCGAGGGCGCGCGCACGGGCACCCGCGCGCCGTGCGTCGAGCGGTGGCGCCATGAGCCCCCAGGCCCCTCTCCAGAAGCCTCCACGGGCCCACCGATGCGGCGGGCGCGCTTTTGGAGCGCCCGGGGAGCGCCTGGGGAGGCCTTGAGCCGCTGTGGCAGCAGCTGGGCCGCGCCTGGAAGCGCCTGGGGGGCGCCTGGGGGTCGCTTAGGAAAACATAAGGAACGCGCCTCAAAGAGTTCACCGGCGCGGAGGGCAGCCCCTTGGAGCGCCCGGAGCGTTCGGGGAAACTTTGAGCCGTTGTGGCGGCTCTTGGGCCGCGCCTGGAAGCGCCTGGGGGACGCCTTGGAAGCGCCTGGGCAGCGCCTGGGAGCCGCCTGGGAGCGCCACGGGCGCAAACGCGCGCAGGCGCGCACGGGATCGTATTTTTTCGACTGGGATCGCACGAGTTGGAGGCGCCCCTGTGCGCCGCGGAGAATGTTTGGCAAGGGATTCGGGCCGCACGCTCGCGAAACCATGTGTGTTGCAAGGGATTCGGAACGCATGAGCAGAAAGCCGTAGTTTTTACCAGGGATACTGGGGGCGGATACGAGGGGCGGCCGAAGGGGCGGCTTAAGGCATTGCAGGGCTTGATTATCTATAAGCTCATCATGCGTGTCCAGCGCCTCGGGTCCTGTGTACATGTGATCGTCGAACCTCCACTCGTCTCCTGCAGCTGGGCGCGTGGTCGGCACTGTCCACCCAGCGGCCTCCCCTGCCTCCCATACCGTCTGTGTGAAGTGCAGGATGACTGCAGAGATGGAGCCCCTCAGGTGGCGGGACCTTCGGCTGGCTGGTACAGATTCTGTACTCCGTACTGATCCCTTCCATTCCTGCAGGACGCCTCTGCGCAACTCTGGTTAATCTCTCTACACAGCCGGGGAAGGTTATATAACTAAATCAACAAGACGATCATCGTGAATGATCTGCAGACGGCAACGCCCAAAGACAGCAACGCCCAAGTGATGTTCGCCTTTCAATGTTGGCCGCGCGCGCAAGCGTGCACCATGGACCAGGTCATTAATATGCCACACTTTGGCTTGCGCGCCCCGTGGCAACATTCGGAGGCGGGTGCCACTTACTGCCCGGGTGCTCTTCCAAACTCATGCTTCGCAGAGCCGCTGGCGAGGGCGGTTCCACGATCTGCCCTGCGGTTTCGCTCCCACCAATCGGATGGCTAACGTGCAACGCGCAATGCTGACGATATGTTTTTTCCGCAACATTGGCAGGCGGATGTCACTTGATGCGACGGGCCCCGCCTGGCCGGATTCAACATCTTCTCGGCATCGATCCCTGTGCCACTTTTGTGGCATTGCTGGCCACCGAGATGGGCAATTATGCCTAATTATTGGGTTTCCGCGCGATCCCCTTTCGTCTTTTAGCGTGCCGCGCTGTGGGTCCTGTGGGACGTGCGAGATTTGTGCCCCTGTGGGATTTGTGCGACTTGTGGGACCTGCGAGACATGCGGGACCTGGGCGAGTTGCGGGATCGGTGGGTTTTGCAGGAACTGTGCCACCTGCAAAACTTGTGGGAACCGTAGGGCCTGAAAGACCTGCGGGACCTGTGCAAAACGTCGGCCTTGTTAGGACCTGCGAGAGACCTGCGGGCCCTGCGGGATGTGTAGGAGTTGCGGGACCCGCGGGGCCTGTGCGACCTGTGGCACCCGTGGGGCCTGTGGGCGTGGGACCTGCGAGACCTGTGGGACCTGCGAGACTTGTGGGGCCTGTGAGACTTGTGCGACCTGTGAGGCCTGGGGGGTGGAGCCACGACAGACCACGGCAGCCGCCCAGGTACCATTTTATGTATCAGGGACCGCGCGCGTCCCATTCCATCTGCCCGAGCGGCAGAGGTAGCCGACGCTGTAAGGCAAGTGCCGCCAAGACGACTGGAGCACGCCCAGGCAAGTTCGACATCCACACATCCGGGAAACAATATAACCAAATCAACAAGACATTCATCGTGAATGACCTGCAGACGGCAGCGCCCAAAGAGGACACTAAGTGAGATTCGCCTTTCAATGTTGGCCGCGCGCGCAGGCGTGCACCATGGACCAGATCACTGACATGCCACACTTTGTTTTGCGCGCCCAGTGACAAAACTGGGGGGGACGCCACTTAATACCCAGGTGCCCTTCCAAGTTCATCGTTCGCGGGGCCGCTGGCATGGGCAGTTCCAAGTTCTGCCGTGCGGTTTCGCTCCCACCAATCGGATGACTAACGTGCAACGCGCAATGCTGACGATATGCTTTTCCGTAATATTGACAGGCGGATGTCACTTGATACGACGGGCCCAGCCTGGTCGAATTCAATACCTTTTCGGCTTCCCTCCCTGTGCCACTGTTGTTAAAAACTTTTTTCACGGGGATGTAAACGCGTAGCCACAAATCAAAACAATATATCGGCAGCTTGATGGTAAGGTCCGGATCGCCCACTCTTAGCGCCAGGACGGTAGTGAGGTACCTGCCCTTCTCGGAAGCAGCAAACGGCATCCAAAGTCTCCGACAAACTTGCTCCACGCGTACACCATACGTTCTGTATAGTTGGTGTGCGTAGCCTCCTGCAGCTTGAGATCCTTGCTTCGCCAGCCTGCTGTTAATGATACTTGCCAGCAAGAGAAACAATGTTCATCGTACTGTTCTTGCATTCTTCATCTCGTCTAACGGCCACTGCTCATAACAGCCAAACCCCACACGAGATGTCCACTACACGATGCCTTTCTTGCAACTTTCAAATATTTTGAATCACGCTCCCCGAACAGCTCTAGAAACTCCCTGTGCGCCTGGCATATTTGAACAATTAACAACTGACTTTAGGAAAGCCCGCAGGCGCGTTGCCTGAAGCATCTTGCAAGGGGTAATGAGACAGGACGCTATATGTTGTCGAACTGCACGTCGCGACCCTCGTGCTGACCATCATCATCATCATCATCATCAGCAGCATCAGCATCAGCATCATCATCATCAGCAGCAGCATAATCATCATCATCGTCATCATCATCGTCATCACGATCCGCTTCATTATAAGCATCAAAAACAGCGTCGTCATCATCAGCATCAACATCAGTATCAGCAGCATCATCATCATCATCATCATCATAATCAGCATCATCAGCAGCAGCATCACCATTGTCATCACCATCATCATTAAGCACCAGTATCACTATCAGCTTCACCACCATCATCATCATCATCATCCTCATCCTCATCCTCATCCTCATCCTCATCCTCATCCTCATCCTCATCCTCATCATCATCATCATCATCATCATCATCATCATCATCAGCATCAACAGCCTCATCATGAGCATCATCCTTATCATCCTTATAATCGTCATCCTCAACCTTCTCCTTCTCCTCCTCCACTTTGTCTTCCCTCCCATCCTCCTCTCCCTGGTCATCCCCGGAAAATTGCCAAACAAATGTTCACAACGGCTGGGGAAACACAAGGTCCATAGTTTGGCCAACCGTTAGCCCAATGTTTTACCACATAGGCGTTTGCAAAAGGCAGTGGACGCTGGTTGATCGCCGCAAGCGCCTTCAATACTGTACGAAGAAATCGAGCATCTTCTGGTCGGTGCGCAGGACGTGACCCGAGATGGCCATCCGTGTTGCTGCTTCGTTCAAGAGAGCTCTGAGATCAGAAAGCTCTCATCTACTCCACGCGTGAACATTGCGCTGACTCAAAGCAAAACTACCTGCCCAGCGGAGCGCTGCGCCTACAGGTCCCTGGCACCACGACCACAGCATTTCCGCCAGGGACACCCCTTGTTATCATTACGGCAGCGTCGTGGCAATGGATCCCTAAGCAGCGCCCACCCCTTCAAAGATGTGATCGACGCTTACACTGGGGCTTCCCCGTTTGTCGACCATGATTCCTCAAAAACAATTTGGGTACACTCTGTAATGTCTCCATAACCGCCGTCATTGGTGCCTTCGAGCAAGAAGGGCTCGCCGCCTTCCACTGGCAGTTATCCCTGCCAGTACCTCATCACGTATGCATTTTGAACGTCATAACCCTCGCCGTCAATATTCAGCACCGTCATTGCCTTCTCCAGCTCGCACGCTTCCTCCATCCTCCTCCTCATCGAGCTGATCCGCCCCCCTCCCAGCTAACAACAGGCACATTGCCGGAGCAAGACGCGGGAATTGCGCCTCCGACCCTTCAGCGTCATCGCCTTCGCCCTGGGCATCACCATCGATTGGGGCAGCCAATTCAGGGCCCGCAGCGGCATTGCCCTTGCCAGAGGGCGGAATCCTCCCTTCTTCCTCCTTCTCCTCCTCCTCCATCCCCTCCTCCCCCTCCTCCTCCTCCTCCTCCTCCTCCTCCTCCTCCTCCTCCTCCTCCTCCTCCTCCTCCTCCTCTTCCTCCTCCTCCTCCTCCTCTCTTCGCTTTCTGCTGCTCTCCTGTCTCTCTCTCTCTCTCTCTCTCGTCTCCCCCTCCCTCACTTCTTGCTCTCAGCCTCGCCTCCTCCTCCTCCTCCTCCTCCTCCTCCTCCTCCTCCTCCTCCTCTGCAGCACGCCTTGCACTGGACCTGCTGTTGCTGAAACATGCTTGGCGGCGACGCCCAGTGGAGGTGGCCCGGCTCCTGCGCCTAGTGGTGCCGCCCCGTGTGGCAAGGCGCCGCCAGTTTCCTACTTCCTGGCCTCTTGATTTTTTTGCCGCCAACTCCTCGCGCACGTCTGGCCCACATGTCCATTGGAGCGAGGGGCCTGCGCTCACGCGAGCCCACTTCAAATCGCACGCGCCTGGGGTCGTCCGAGGCGAACGAGCGCAGGTGGTAACTATTGTGAATATCCTCTTGTCTGGAGACCGCCGTCACACGATTCTTCCACATCCGTCAAGTGTTCCACTCCGCGAGAATTGTCATGCAAACAACTGGCGCGCAAATATACTCACAAATCCGCCGACCCTGTCGGCGTGTGGAAGAGGCTGTTCTGTTTGACTCGTCGTCGTGGTCGTTGTCGTCGTCGTCGTCGTCGTCGCCTTTGCCGCTCTCCTCCCCTTTCCATGGGCCCGTCGCCGCTCCCCCCACTTTCACCGGGCCCTCCTCCTCGAGCGCAGCCCCAGCGAAATTGAGCAACGTTGTAGTTGAGTCGCAAGGAAGCCCCTTCCCTTTGATCCCTTCCCAACCGGGGGGAGTGTCCCGGGGGTGTCCCGGGGGGGGGGGGGGTCCCAGGGGAAGGGTCCTTGGGGGGAGGGTCCTGGGGGGGAGGGGGGGTCGCCACCCATGCAGATACGACTCCCCCCCAGGCGGTTCGGGGGCCCAGAAAAGCCTCAAGACGCGGCAAAAGTGCCCCAAGATGCCCCCAAGACAATCCTCGAGGGCCCCAAATCGCCGAAGTATCGATCCAAGTCGCCAAAGTAGCCTCCAGACGACTCGACAAGTTTCCAAAACGAGCCCCAAGAGGCCTTCAAGAGGACTTCCATGAGGGCCCCATCATAAATTGACCTTCGGTTTTTGAAAGATTTCAGCATTCTCGCCTTGTCAGCTTCCCGACGCTCCAAGACAAGCCAAGAGGCTCCCAAGACCGCCCCAAGATGGCCCAAGAGGCCTCCAAGAGGGCCCCAAAACGACCCAGGAGGGCCCGAAGACCACAAAAGAGGCCTCCAAGACAGCTGAAGAGGCCCCCAAGAGGGCTCCAAAAGGGAGCCCAGACGGGGGCCCCGACGGTCATTTCGAGTCCTCGGCCTGAGAAGCTCCCCAGAGGCCCCTAAGAAGCCCTCCCAGAGGCCCCAAGAGGCCCCCAAGAGACTCCAGGAAGCCCCGAGAGGCCCCCACGAGGCTCCCAAGCCGCCCCCAAGAGCCTCCCAAGAGCCCCCCAAACTGCCCCCAAGAGGCCCCCGAGAGCGCTCGTCGTCGTCGTCGTCGTCGTCGTGGTCGTGGTCGTCGTCGTCGTCGTCGTCGTCGTCGTCGTCGTCGTCGTCGTCGTCGTCGTCGTCGTCGTCGTCGTCGTCGTGGTCGTCGTCGTCGTCATCGTCGTCGTCGTCGCCGCCGCCGCCGCCGTCGTCGTCGTCGTCGTCGTCGTCATCGTCGTCGTCGTCGTCGTCGCCATGCAGGGTCGGCGGCACTGGCCGTGAGGCCTTCGCAATATCAGTGCCATCTACAGCACTGCGGAAAATGGCTGGAAAATCGTAAGCCCATGCAGTCTCTAACTGCATTCGCTCAATGACCACATTGAACCGCCTCCGCGCTGCTGCCTCAAGCGCCCTTGGCGGCCATGATGAGGCCCTGGACGAACTTGGTCGCCGGAGGCGCGCACCAGTAACCCAAAGCAAGCGCCAATCCCTGCTTGATCGCCCCAAGCGAGGTCGACCGTACGAAGTTGGACGGCTTGAAGAACTCTTTGAATGTGAGCTCTTGGCCCTTTGACTGCAGGAGGTACCCGCGCCACTCGTTGAAAGGTGCTGAGATCAAGCAGCCGAGGATCACAACGATGAACAGCACCTCGGGCGACGTGATCGTCCAGCTGGAGTTGAGGGCGAGAACGCCAATGGTGCAGTAGTTGCGCGCGATGCCGTACACGATATCACGGATGACAGTAGGCGGGTAGGCCTCGTAAATGTTGGCCCAATTAACCTCGAGATCCATTGACTTGCGGTACCTGTAGTTCGTCACTGGCAGGGTGGCCGTAGTGAAAACAAAGCCCGTGAAGATCCCACGGTAGGTGGGGCTGATCGGGAATGCGCCGCAGAATGCGTTGATGGCCTCGAAGAACGGGAACTTCAAGAAGTTGGTCGCGAGGGTCGTCTTGAAGAAGTTGAGCATCTGCTTTGCGCTCACGTCGTTGATGGCGTCCATGATCTTCATGCGCTTCACCAGCACGCGATTCACGATGGGCTCGCCCACCGCCGAGAGGGCCGCTTGGATGACCGAGGCCACCGCGCCTGCACCCATCGCGTTGATGACCTTCGAGACGACGCTGGCGGCCGGCGCGGCAGCCGCACGGGCGGTGCCGCCCGGCGCGCGCCCGCCGGCACTCGGGAAGGCCGCCGGCGCACGGCGGGTGAGCCGGCTGGCCGCAGCGGCCTCGACGTCCGAGCGGACCGAGGACGACACGGGGGCCGCGAACGCCGCGATCGTCTCGCCGTCGGAAAAGTCGGAGACGTGCAGCTCCACAACGAGCTGGGCGGCGAGCGCGGCCAGGGCCACGTAGGTGAGCACGCTGCCGCGGGCCTGGCGGGCGCGCGGCGCCATCTCCGCGCGCGGCGGTTGCTGCTGCAGGGCGTGAGGGGGCGCGAGGAGTGCGCTTGGGCTACGGGGCCTGAGCCAAAATGGCTTGAGCCAAAATGGCTACGGACGCACGTCGTGGCCAATCGGGCCGACTCATCAACGTCTGCCCCGCGCGCGGGAGGTACAACACGGGCGGCCAACGCCACCTGGCTGCGACGTGCCCTGGGAAGACGAGACAGGGTAGGTACTGAAAACCTTGCTCGGATTCGGAAGGGGTTGCTTCCCCGGCGCGCCCCACACATCCATCAAACATCCATCCTCTTCAATCTTTGTCCATGGTCCTTCTCTTCCTCGTCCTCCGTCGTTCGCCTCCTCCCTCGCTCTCGCTCCCTCTCCCTCATGGTCACCCAAATGTTCTCCCATATGATTATCCTCGCCATCTTCCTCAATCACCCTTCTCCTCCTCCTCCTCCTCCTCCTCTTCCTCCTCCTCCTCCTCCTCCTCCTCGTGTTCCTCCCCCTCACCCACTTCATAATCCTTTGTTTCTAATCTCCCTTGTCTAGATCCCCCTCCCCCACGCCGTCGTCGTCGTCGTCACCCCCATCCTCCTCCTCCTCCTCCTCCTCCTCCTCCTCCTCCTCCTCTACCCCTTTTTCTCCTCCTCTTCCTCCTCCTTCTCCTCCTCCATTTCTTTCCTCCTCCTCCTCCCCCTCCGCTTCCTCCTCGTCCTCCTCCTCATCCCGCTCCTCCCCCTCGACCTCCTCTTCCTCCTCCTCCTCCTCCTCCTCCTCCTCCACAATTACTCAATATGAATATACTCTCCCTCTTCCCCTGATGGCGTCCGGGTGATGGCCGCGCACCCTCCGCGTACTGTTTTTTTACACACAGGATGCCCAGGAAATCCCGGGAAACGACTCTCGCTGAGGCGCCGGCGTCATTTTTTTCAAAATGCTGCTCTCGCGCCGGCGTCATTTTTTCCCAAAATGCTGCTCTCGTTGAGGCGCCGGCCTCATTTCTGCTCCCGAATCCTTCCCCTGATGGCGTCCGGGTGATGGCCGCGCACCCTCCGCGTACTTTTTTTTACACACAGGATGCCCGGGAAATCCCGGGAAACGACTCTCGCTGAGGCGCCGGCGTCATTGTTTCCCAAAATGCTGCTCTCGTTGAGGCGCCGGCCTCATTTCTGCTCCCGAATCGTTCCGAATCGTGCTCCCGCTGCAGCGTGGGCCTCATTTTCGGATCGGTGCTTGGCCTCCGTCGTTCAGGATGGCGTTCTCGCCCCAGCGCGGGCCTTTTTCTCGCGCGCCCATCCGCCCGCCACCACCGCGCCGCACCGCCACCACCACCACCACCACCACCACCACCACCACCACCACCACCACCACCACCACCACCACCACCACCACCACCACCACCACCACCACAACCACCACCAGCACCAGCACCAGTACCAACACCACCAGCACCAGCACCACCAACCACCACCACCACCACCACCACCACCACCACCACCACCACAACCACCACCAGCACCAGCACCAGTACCAACACCACCACCACCAGACCACCACCACCACCAGCACCACCACCACCACCATCACCACCACCACCACCACCACCACCACCACCACCACCACCACCACCACGACAACCACGCACACACGCACGCACGCACGCACGTGCACCACCACCCACTACGCACGCGCGCGCGGAGCCACAGGTCCGCTACGACACGCGTCCGCGGATAGAGAAAATCAGCGCCATGGTAAGGGATGGGAGGGAGGGGTAGGACGTCAGATATGACGCGAGCGCACCTAGCCTCCTCCCCTCCTCCTCCTCCTCCTCCTCCTCCTCCTCCTCCTCCTCCTCCTCCTCCTCCTCCTCCTCCTCCTCCCTCCTATTCCTACTTCCCCTTGCTCCACGAGCGTGTTCCGACATACGATCGTCCCCTATCCTCATCTTTCGCCTGATGGTCCTTCCCCCGACTCCCCCCCATCCCCCTCCTCAGTCTCCCTCGTCCTTCTCAAGCTCCCTCTCCTCCTCCTCTGTCTCCTTCATCCTCCTCTTCCTCATCCACCCTCCCTCCTCAATTTGTTCGTCCTCCCCCTCCTCCTCCTCCTCCTCCTCCTCCTCCTCCTCCTCCTCCTCCTCCTCCCCCTCGCATTACAATGCCCATGAACACTCAATTAAAACGAAAATTGATCCACATCAACATCATAATCCTCATCATCATCATCAGCAGCATCACCACCACCACCACCACCACCATCATCATCATCATCATCATCAGCAGCAGCAGCAGCACCATCATCATCATCATCATCATCATCATCATCATCATCATCATCAGCATCAGCATCATCATCATGATCACCACCAGCATCATCATCATCACCACCATCCTCATCATGATCATAATCATCATCATCATCATCAGCATCGGCTTCAACAGCATCATCATCATCACCATCATCAGCATCATCATACTCATACTGTTACTCATCAGCAGCAGCAGCATCACCAGCAGCATCAGCATCATCATCAACATCAGTATCATCATCGTCAACACCATCATCATCATGATCATGATCATAATCAGCATCATCAGCATCATCATCAGCATCATCATCATAATCCGCATCATCATCAGCAGCAGCATCATCAGCAGCATCAGCATCAGCATCAGCAGCAGCATCCGCATCAACATGAGCCGCATCATCCTCGTCAGCATCAGTATCATCACCATAAGCATCAGCATAATCACCAGCAGCATCAACATCATTATCATCATCAGCCTCATCAGCATCGTCATCATCATCATCATCATCATCATCGTCATCATCATGTTCATTATCCTCATTATCATCATCATTATCAGCAGTATCATCCTTATCAGCATCATCATCCTCAGCATCAGCATCATCGCCGCCATCACCATCACCGCCATCAGCATCACCGCTTGCATCATCCTTCTCACCATTCGCCTCAAAATCATCAACATCATCATCAGCAGCACCAGCAGCATCGTCAACAGCAGCATCAACATCATCACATCAGCAGCAGCAGCAGCATCAGCATCATCAGCAGCTTCATCATCACCATACTCAGAATCATCACCATCATCGCACTCAGCAGCCGCATCAGCCTCATCACCATCATCGACATCATCACCATCGGCAGCATCAGCAGCATCAGCATCAGCAGCAGCACCATCAGTACCAGTATCAGCAACACCGTCATCATCATCACCATAGGCACCAGTAGTATCAGCATCACCATGATAAACGCCATCGTCGTGAACAACATCATCTGCAGCCGCATCGGCATCATCATCACCAAACCAACCAGCGTCATCATCAGCATCAGCATCACCATCATCATCATGATCAGCATCATCATCATCATCATCGTCAGCATCAGCATCTTTGCTCTCATCCTCATCATCCTGCTCAACAACACCAGAATCTGCATCAGCATCATCACAACCCTCGTCGGCACCTTCATTCTCCTCATCAACATCATCATCCTCATCCCTCTCCTCATCATCGCTCTAAAAATCCTGATCATCCGTACCCTCGTCCACGTCCTCATCCTCATCCTCATCATCCCCCCTCCTACAAAATTGGTACTCCTCGGTACCCTCCGACTTACTCTTCCTCACTATCCTCATCACAATCGTCCTCCTCATACTCCCTCTTCCGCGTTCTCCCCCACTTCCCTTCTGAATCCTCCCTTGTTCCTCTTCCTCCTCCTCCTCCTCCTCCTCCTCCTCCTCCTCCCCCCCCTCCTCCTCGTCCTCCTCCCCTGCAGATCATCATGATACTCCTCCGCCCGCCTCCCACTCAGTGTCCCCCTTCCTCTTCTCTTCGTCCTCTTCCCCCCCTGCCTCCCCCTTCCCCTCGTCGTCGTCGTTGTCATCGTCGTTACAATCGTCGCAGCGTTCGTCGTCGTCGTCGTCGTCGTCTTCGTCGTCTTCGTGGTCGTCGTCGTCCTTCTCCTCCTCCTCCTCCTCCTCCTCCTCCTCCTACTCCTCCTCCTCTCCTCCTCGTCCTCCTCCTCGTCCTCGTCCTCCTCATCCTCCTCCTTCTCCTCCTCCTCCTCTCCTCCTCCTCCCTCTCACTTACAACTCTTCCTACTCCTCCTCCCTTTCCTCCTCCTTCTCATCCTACTTCCTCGCCCTCCTCCCCCTTTCCACCTTCTACTCCTCCCTCCTCCCCTATCTCCTCCTCCTCCTCCTCCTCCTCCTCCTCCTCCTCCTCCTCCTCCTGCTCCTTTTCCTCCTCCTCCTCCTCCTCCTTCTCCTGTTCCTCCTCCCTATTCCTGTTCCCTCCCTCTCCCTCCCACCCTCCTTCTCCTCCCGTTCCAAAAAGCGGGGGGGGCTGGGGACGGCGCCTCCGGCGCCTCCGCCCGGATACGCTCGGGCTCCGCCGCGGCATCGCTCTCGCCCGCACCCGCGCCCTCGGCACCCATGGCCGCCGCGCTGCCGACAGGGGAGAGAGGGAGGGAGAGGAAGCAGGGGGGGGCGAGGAGAAGCAGTTAGGAGGCAACTACTGGGAGGTTTTCGTCGGAAGGATTAAGGAAGGATTCAGCCCCATTAGGGGGCTGTCGCGCCAGAGTGGGCCTCGGATTAAGCGGGATTAAACCGGATTAAGCGGGATTCGGCCAGATTAAGCGGGATCAAGCCGGATTGAGCCGGATTTCGGACCAGGGCAAAATCAGAATTTGAGCTCCCAGGAGTTGCATCCGAAGGGGGGGCGAGGAGAAGCAGGTACGGTCAGGCAAGCTAAGGCTGGGGGTAGCGCAAGGCCAGTGCGGCGAGGGGCCGTGCGGTACGGCCCAGCAGGGCCAGTGCGGCGAGGGGGCCCGCTGGGAGGGGGCCGTGCGTAGCCCAAGCGGCACAACATCGCCCTGGCGGGCCGGGTTCTCGCGCAGATACCTGCGGGGCATCGCCTTGTCAACTCGCGTTTCAGGTCCGGATGCAGGGCGCGAGTTTGCCTACCGCAGGCCGGCTTGCGCGGCGTTCTCGAGACGCCTGCTGACCCGCTGGCTCGCGATGCTGTTCCTGGGGCGCACTACGTTGTCGGGGTCGCCAGGTGCATCTTCGCTTAGGTCGGGCACGTCCTCCTACAGGCGGATTTGTGAAGAAACATAAACAAGAATCCAAAAGCAATGCTTCGTCCACATACTATGTTTTGACGATTCTTCCCAGACGTGCGACGCCCTGATTTTTTCCCATACAGGGTCCCTGGAAGCCCCGACCCTTGCCCCAGGACCGGTTGTCCGTCCTGCGTCGCTCTTTGACGGTCCCGAGGCCCGACGAGGCTCCCCCCGAGGCCGCAAGTGGCCGAAAACCTCCCGTCCTGATTTCCCCCCACGACGCGACCATGTCTGGGTTGAACATCCCTCCTGCAAAAGGGCATGCCCGATTGAAACCTTCGCGGCGTCTGCCGGGGCGGGGCAGGGCCCCTGCGCGCACTCCTACCAAGACATGAAGCTAGGCCCGCAAACCCGCTGAACTTACACAAACAAGGCAGCGGAGGTTATAAGAAACTAGATAGGACGTCCTTAGTACTGGCGAACGACCAGGGATCAGCTCAGCATGGACATCGGGGCCCTCGGCCTTGAACTTGTAGTCTCGAGATGTATCGCCAACGGAGGCGCAGACGTAAGCCTCTTGGCAAGGAGCATCGGCGGCGGGGGGGGCGAGGAGGCGCCGCGAGCCAGCGGCCCCCCCTCGTCTCTTCCCTCCTCCTCTTCCTCCTCCTCCTCCTCCTCCTCCTCCTCCTTCTCCTTCTCCTTCTCCTCCTCCTCCTCCTCCTCCTCCTCCTCCTCCTCCTCCAACGGGACGCACGCCGTCGTTGAGATCGAGCCGTCCAGGAGAGCACCAGAGGTGAGGGGGGCAACGATCGGGGGGGACGGGGATAGGGGGGGAGGCATCGACCTGGAATCGGCGACACGTCGCCGAGAGATCGGCGAGAGGCCTCCGATAGCGAATCCGCACCTTCCCTGGCAGGCTGGGGCTATCGGGCCCCTATCGGCGATCATGGGCGATTGGGAGTCGATGCGTCCCCCCCTATGCCTATCCCCCCCCTATCGTTGCCCCTGAAGAGGCCTCCTCGCCCTCAAAGGAAGTCGGGCATGTCCTCCCACAGGCGGAGCTGCAAGAAAGATAGAAAAGTAGGGGAGCGAACGATGACATAACCATAGAAACTCGAAGGTCCGCGCGGCGTTCTCGGATCGGCGCTGGGGCCCCCTGGCGGTGCCTCCGGCGCCGCCCCTGGCGCGCTGCGCGCGCCAGGGAGGGAGGTCCAGCGCGGATCCAAGAAATCCGCGCGGTCCTCCGAGTTTGTATGGTTTTGCCATTGCTCGTTCCCCTTAAAGAAATAATCAAACATTGCCAAACATGATCAACAGATCACGAAAACTCGCCACCTGACGATTTTCTACTATTCCTGAATATTCTTCCTCGTGTAGAGAGACATGGCCAACTGAACCCTTAGAGAACCCGTGCGTCGCGCGGTCAGTATCGAGCGCGACGCCGATGGCGCTTCGATGCGAGATGAGGTCGTCACAAATCCAGCTCGCAGGTTCTGGGGATAGAAAGTCACGCATTGCCCCTTCGGTCACGTTGCTCAAGTGATCTCGCGCGCGAATCTGGAAATGAGGAGCTGGCGGAGCTATTCCACAGTCGGGCAAGTGGCGAGGAGGGGAGTTGCGGGTCATCACATAGTCGGTTTGCTCAAGGTCGCGAGTTTGTCCGGGGTCGGGGAGGTGGGCATGAGGGCCAGACTTGAACCAATGATCAGCATTCTCAAAATGTAAGCCACATTCTCACATGAATAAATCCACTTCCTTAACTTTCCAAGGGAGTCGATCCAGACGGGGAGGTTCTCATGAGGAGAATGAGTGTGGGGGCCCGAATGAGATGAGTCGATGCCAGTCGGCGATCGAGACCAAGTGATCGTTAGCAACTACCCCGATGATCACCTGGGCGTCGTTTGAGACTAAGAGAACGTGTTTGCGAATCTCACTGAGGCTCTCCATCAGTAATTCCCGATCCCACCAGAACACGACCGAATCCAGAGCGCAAGAAAGCACAATGCGCCAATGTGGCGGGGGCTCTGCTCCGCAATTAAAACTTTCCAGTAACAGTCTCGGTGGAGGGTCGCATGTCGCCCAGCCCTGCCTCTTGAAGGAGACCACAACACGGTGCTCATCGATACGCCCTGGGGGCTCGACGTTGCGCAGGGCGAAACATTCGTGCAACAAAAGCATGCGCCGTGGGACAGCCTCATCGAGATCACGGAAAAATGGAGGCAACACCTTCACAGAAATCGCTCACCTTCCAGCTTATGAGGCATGAGTGATCCAGTGCAAGTCTCCGTCGCCATCTTCTCGGCGCTCTCAAGGGGAGTCACAGTTGAGCCAGAATGGCAGGAGGACGATGAGGAACAGGATCGGGGGCGCGCAAACATGGATTAGCGATCCATGGATTTGGAGCGCGGCCGCCAAATCCATCGATCGGGGGAGGCCCCCTCCCCAGAATGCGGCCGGTGCCGCCTCGCTCGGCGACGGAAATCCGCGATTCCCAACGGAGAGAAGCACCCGTCGCTGATCCACGCCCCGGCGTCATGATTTTTTCAGTACGTCGACCTCTGGAGGTCTCCACCTATTCCCTGGCCCGGTTTTTCATCCTGAGTCCTTTTGTTGACGGTCCCTAAGGGCGGTAAGGGCCCCCAAAGGCCGAAAATAGCGAAAAAACAACCCGTCATGATTTTCCACGCCCCCCTGGATCCATGTTTGCGATCGCCTGACAGGGGCAGCGGGTCTCGATCTCGTGCTCGAGGCCGGGAGCCCGAGCTCGAAGGCCGACCTGCTCGGCACGGGCCAGGGGCCCGCACGACCCACGGCGGCGCCTGCAGGGCCTCGGGGGACAGGGGGGGGGGGGGGGGGCGACGAGGAGGAAACGGGTAGGGTCCCCGTCTCGCTCCTCCTCCCCCTCCCTTATCATAGGGAGGGTGAGGAGGGAGAGGGGGAGGAGGAGGGAACGGGTAGGCATGCGAACAGCGGCAGGAGACGAATAGAGGATGGGAGAAGAGACGGAAGGGTATCGGGACGAGGAGGGGGAGAAGAAGAAGGGAAGTGCAACGGTGCAGGATGAGGAATGGTGCAGGATGATAATGATGAGTAATAGCCGCTGCGCATCTCGAGTGCTAAATTCCGCTGCGAACTGTACAGTGCCCGTGTGCCAACACGAACAAAGCAGCAAAATGTCTAGACATCCTGCAGACGGCGCCATGTCTCAGCCCGGTCCTCGCCGAGCAACCTCCAGACGAGCACGTCCTGCTTACACGCTTTCCCGTCCAGCTTCCAGACGTTCCTTTCCCCATCCAACTCCATGAGAAGCATGCGTGAGCAAGTGTCCTCGTCGAACACCGGGAGCACCTGTCGGCGGCTAGACTCCGTTCGCGCGAACACCTGGAGCAGCACCTCGGGCCCGCCCCCCTCCACGCGCTCGCCGCCCTCCGCTTCGACGCGCAACGCCACGCCCTCCTCGTCCTCCCAAGAGCCCACCATGCGGGCCACGTGCTGCTCCGCCTTGGGGGAAGCCAAAAGGTACCGATACCGCTACCCCCGGACCTCTCCCGGGGTGCGTTCTGACCAGAATTCCGAGGCGAATTCAGCGGTGGCGACGATCGGCCCCCCCGGAGGCCCAAAAAGAAGAAGACCGGCGAAGGAGGAGGAGGAGGAGGAGGAGGAGGAGGAGGAGGAGAAGGAGGAGGAGGAGGAGGAGGAGGAGGAGGAGGAGGGAGAGGAGAGGAGGAGGGAGGGAGGGAGGGGGGAGGGAGGGAGGGAGGGAGGGAGGGAGGAGGAGCAGGAGGAGGAGGAGGAGGAGGTAGGAAGGAGGAGGTCGGGAGGAGGAAGGAGGAGAAGGAGGGAGGAGGGAGATGTATGGCTACCTCTTCCTCATCTGAGCCTTCTGGTGCCCACGGCTCCCCCTCGGCGGCAGCTCCCGCTCCGACAGCACGGCCGGCGCGCCCCAGCGCGGCGGCGGCGGCGCGGCCCGCGGCGCCGCCGGGCCGTGTGGCACGTCACAGAGCGCCAGGGGGCGTGGCGCGGGCTCGCCGTAGGTACGCTCCTCTCAAAGGGGCCCAGGGTCACACAGATAGATAGACACAAGTCACAGGGTCCCCCATCTTTTCCCATCTCTTCTGGGCTTTCGTTTTCCCCCCCACTTCCCATAGTTTCCCATACTTTCCTGGGAGTCCACGATTCGTTGTGTCTGTGTGTTTCTTTCCCTCCTGATCCTCTGCCGCTCGCCAACGGCTGCAGCGCTCCGACCAGAAAGCGCTGGACGCTCCGGGGAGCGGACCATGGCCTACAGTCAACCAGTATAGTAAGGATGCGCGATACAGTCATCGGCCTGACCTAAGGAACGAAAAATAAGGAACGAAGCCCCGTTTTATCCCAAGGAATAACGAATAAGGAACGATCAATAATAGATAACGCATAAGGAACTGTAAATAACGCATGTAAAACCTAAGGAACGACCGAGCCCCTTTTGAAAAGTAAGTGTTCCTTATTCAAGCCGCTCACTGTAAAGCTGCAAGGGCCTTGGAGGGCCGCGTCGAAGCTTTTCGAGCGGGGCGCGGCCAACGACAGTGGCCGCGGATGGGCCGAGGAGGCAAGGACGCAAGGGAACGCTTGGGACGTTGCCCATCCTCACTATTCGGGTTGACTGTAAGCATAAAAGCTCGGAGGTCCGCGCGGAGTGTTCGGAGCGGCGCTGGGCCCCCCTCCCTGGCGCGCGGAGCGCGCCGGAGGCGCCGCCAGGAGGGCCCCAGCGCCGATCCGAGAAATCCGCGCGGGCCTCAAAGTTTTTATGTGAATGTCACTGTTCGTTCCCCTGATGCTCTGTCCAACTGGTCGTTCACCGCTGTCACGGCCGTCTTCAAGAGCCTGAGTGCGTCCGCGTCGACCCGATCCCCGAGGTTGCGCACCTGGTCCCCGTCGGTGGGGTCGAGGATGTACACGTGCTTGTGCGGATCGAGGTGTGCGGGCCTCGACGTGAACGGCTCATCTCCCCGCGCGTCGACGAGCATCTTCTCGAAAGGCAACCTGCCGTAGTAGCTCAAACACCCCTGAATAATGCCTTGCACGGGTCGATTCACGCCCACCGTGCGGAGGGTCTTCCAGTATGCGATGCCGAGCAGGGCCCAGTGAACGGATTTCAGCCGATTTCCGATGGAGCCCTTAGTATGGCTGTGGCAGGCATCGGTGTCCCGGACGCAGTCCAAGAGCAGCTGGATGAACCGCCCAGCTCGGTCAGGCTCAAGCAGCTCCGAGATGGACCTCTCGAGCCAGTCGGTCAGCACAGACGGCGTGTGCTGATCCATGGGCTTCCAGGGGTTGAAGGTGAAGTCCACGCGCAGCTCGGCAAACTTGAACTCGATCGTGTCCTTGTAGACGATGGCGCTCTTGACGGCCGTGCACCTGCGGTCGGCTCGTATCAGCTCCAGCATCCTCTCGAGCAGGGCGCGCTTCGCGACCTTCACGCTCGAGGCAGCTTCCGGGTCCATGGTCCCGCAGACGTCGACGTCGCTGCCTGGCAGGGCGCAACCGTAGGCCCTGCTGCCGAAGGCGCGGATCTGGAAGCCGGCGTGGTCGAGCGCGTGGGGCAGGACGTCGATCTGCACGAAGCGCAGGATCGCATCCTCCGACTCCCTCTGCCGGCGCAGGAGTGCCCGCATCCACTCGAGGTACTGGTCCGCCGTGAGCGCGGCGCCCCCCGGCGCCCAGCGCGAGACCGTCAGCGCCTGCGGCGGCCAAGACGCCGCCGCTGGCGCCGCCGCAGGCGCTGCAGGCGGCCAGGGCGCCGCCGCCGGAGCCGCCAGCAGCCCAGGCGCCAGCGGAGGCGCTGGCGGCGGCTGCCCAGCGGCGCAGGCGCCCCACGCAGGGCCAGGCGGCCGCGGCGGCGGTGGCGGCGGCGGCGGCGGGGGCGGCGTGTGCTCGGCGTCGGCGCCCCGCGGCGCGTCCGCGGCGCCCGCCGCCAGCGACGGCGGCGGCGGCACGCCGGGACCGGCCGGCGCGGCGGCTCCCCGCGGCGTCTGCAGGTCGCGGGCGACGGACTCCCAGGGAGGCCAGGGCTCCTGCGCCTGCAGCGGCGCCGCCGCAGCCTGCGCCTCCTCGGCCTGGCGGGGCGCCTCCTCGGCCCCAGCCGAGCGCGGCGCGACGAGGTCCTCCGCCGCCGCCTCGGCGGCGTCGCGGCGGGCGGGCGCCCCGACCCGCTCCGCCGCCCCCCCGGGCTCCGCTCCGCTGCCCGGCGCCGACGGCGCCTCCTCCTCCTCGGAGTCGGAGTCGGGGACGGGCACCTCGATGCCCGCGAATAAGGCGGGGTCCAATGCAACGTCGGCCAGCCGCAGGGAATCCGCCCCCTCGCCCTCTGGCTCGCCTGGCAGCGCCTCCTCCGCCACGGCGGCCTTGGCGTGCGCGTCGGCCTCGCAAGGAGCCTCCGCCGTCGGGACGCTGCTCGTCGCGGCGGCGCCGCCCGCCGCGGCGGAGGCGCCGGCCGCCGCGTCCGCCTCCGCGGCGCCACCCGCCGCGCCGTCCAGGCAGCAGCGCTGCGGCGGCATCACGCGCCGGCGCGGCCGCACAGCGGCATTCCCGCGCTGCGGAAAGCGCAGCTCGGGAGTCCAAGGCGATGGAGAGGGGGGCGGAGAGCTGTCCAGAAATCGTCACAGCGCAAGGGTCACGCAACGACCCCAGAGTGCTGACACCCTCGCAAACCAACCGAGCTGGGGCGCGACAGTGCGTCAGGCCATGGGGCCAGCTGCAGGGCACGTGCACCCCCCCGCGCGGGCCCACGACACCTCCCAGGACCCACCAGAGGCCAGGCCCGCAGGGGAGGCAGGACCGACCGAGCAGCCATCGAGGGTGTGGCCTGGGCGAGCAGCGGCTGAGGCCGCGGGGGGCAGGACGGAGCCGCGAGAGGCCACGCAGGCACGGGGCCAAGGGGCACGAGGCACGAGCGGCCGCCCAGCCCGAGGGCGCGGCAACGGCCGAGCCCGCTGCAGGCCCCGTGCTCGGGTGATTCCAAGACAGATCCCACCTCGCCACGGCCGTCCTGCGAGAGGCGTCGCGTGGAAGGACGTCGACCCCGGCCTGCCTCTCCACATCGGCCTGGTCTCCTGTGGGTCGCGAGGCCGCTTCCGGGTCGGGACGAGGGTGGCAGAGGCCCCATCATCGGCGTCGAGGGCTTGTGATGCGCCAGGGCTCCGTCCAACAAGAATCCAATCGAAAGGATCGCTAAGGATCTCGCAGGGACCGCTCAGCCAGATCATGAGCTCGCTGTTGTCGTCCCTGGCGATGTCCAGATAGCTGGTCTTCGGCTTGGACTGCCTGGCACTCCAATGTCGCACTGCGGAGCCCCGAAACTTAGCGGCGCAAAGAGGGGTATGGTGGAGGGGGGAAGGCGTCTTACAAGGTGGCTGCTTCCTAGATTGAGGGCAGAAAATCCACCCCCTGAATAATCACCCCGACAAGCGAAGCCGTCTAGTTAAACGCACCCAAAGAAGTAATCGAACAAGGCAGGGCTGTTTGGCAAACGCCCAGGGCCGTCAAGTAAACGTAAGTTGTCGGGTCCAGGTGGTCTTTCCTCCCTTGATTGGAAGGCGCCAGCCTTACATGCACAGACAAGGCCCGAGCCTTCTGGGAAGAAGTGGTGGTGCTTCTAAGAAGCCGTCCCCCCTCCCCCCATACAGTCGGGGCGTTGACCTGAGGAACCCTAAATAAGGAACGAGGCCCCTTTTTTCCATAAGTTAACCTCCGATTTCCTGTCGAAAACATAAGGAAAGCCTGAGGCAAGCCGTGAACCACTGAAGGAACGCGGAGCCCCTCCCCAACGAACAGGGTTCCTTCTTCAGGGCCCCGACTGTACCCACCTCTGCGCGCGGCCGGAAAACCACCACCAACTCGCGCAGGCTGGTCGGGGAGGGCCCCAGGTCGAAGGCGCCGCGGGCGCCACGCGGTGCGGATGCGCGCCAGGGCCGCGCGCAGCAGCCAGCGTCTGCAACGACACGCAACGCAAAGGCGACGCCTGAAACTGGATGAAGACAACGTCCCTGCTTCGGTCAAGTCGGGGAATGAGCAGGATCAGCGAAGGCCGTGCTGCACGACTGCCAAGCTGGCGGCCACGTTTGTATTGCTTGTAACATGGCCCGCCATCACTGCCGAGTCCCTGTGCTGTATATCAAATGGGGTGCCGCCAGAGGAGGGGAGGGCAAACAGAAAAGTGAAAGAGAGCACGAGGGTGCCAGATACGTAAAGCGATGAGGGGTTGCCAAGCTACGCAAAACAAATTGACCTTGCCATCTTAGTACGCTGCACGAGTGGCAGAAGAGCACAACCCAACACTGCAAAACACGGTGCCGTGCAGCATGGTATCATAGGAGCTCCACACCGCACGTTGCAACAGCATAAACAGGACTTGCACCACAATGCGACGCGATATGATTCAATGTTCAAATACACTACGCTGTCACTGAGAGCTGACACTCTGCAATCACTACAAATTCAAAACGACGCACTGCAACGCACTGTTTCCAAAGGCCTGCTTGTGGGCCAATGTGGCTACGAAACTCAGCCTTCTGACCCAAACGGCATCGTAGCATGATTGCATATGTATCACCAGACTGCGGCGTTGCACAAGTGCGTGCACGTATCTATAGATATACCTATAGATAGTCTACAAGGTTCGCTTCGCTTCGCCACAACATCTTGTCCCTCATCCTCATCCTCAGCATGGGAGCGCGGACATCGTATCCCACCGCGGTAGACGTAGGGAGAAGTGCGGTGGGGTTCGGCGTTCTTCTGTCGTTTCACTCGTCATTTTACTGTGCTTCTCTGGTCCGCTTCGTCCGCGTTTCTTCCTGTCGGTGATTGTTGGCAGGTCTGAAGAAGAAGTCCTTTTGTGCACCAAGGATTGGAGCGGGGCGTTGGGCGTTTTGGGGGGCGGCCTGCGCCGCGGGGCTAACGTCGGCGCGGGTTCCCGCGCGGAGTGAGCATTGATGGAGCCGCGGGACTCACGTGGGCTTGGGTTGCCGTGGGGAGTGAGCATGTCTAGCGGCGGAGGCCCACCCAAAAGATCGAGCCAATGTGTGGTTCGTGTTGACGGTTCTTGCTTGAGGCTTCTGTAGTCCAGTCGGACCCGCGGGGCTGTCGGGCGCGCGCGCGCGCGTTCGCTGGCTTGAGCGCGTCGAGTGGCGGAAACGCGCCCCGAAGGCGAAACCACGTTTGGGTTCATGGCAAGGGCTGGTTGGTTTTGGCTCTACGCAGGCAAACCGAGGCCACGGGGCCGTCGGGCGGGTGTTTTCGTCGGGAGCGAGCGTCTCTCCCTGCGGAAACCTGCCCCAGGGGCACATCCAATATTTGCTCCATGGCGACGGCCACTTCTGGTCTACGTGGGCAAGCCAGAGCTGGGACGCCGTCGTGGGCGGGGGTTCTCCAACGATTAACCGCATGAAGCTATTAAGGACCCCCCCGGGAATATCATTAGCACCGCACCGTAATTAGATAATTCTGGGGGGCGGTTTCCGCCGAACAACATAGTCAGCACCACGCAAATGAACGAAAATAGAAAATTCCCGCGCCCTGGCTCGGGTGATATCCGAACTGGAATTGAAATAGGAATAAGAACAATAATGAAATACGAGTAATAATAATACTACGCCTGTAATAAGTAATAAGAAAAAAATAAGAATACTGATGCGAGTAATGTTGGTAATAATAAGAGTAATAATAAAAGTAACAATGCGAATGATAATATGGATAATGATCAGAATCCGAATAAGGATACGGATGACAAAAAGAATCATAAAAATCATACTAAGAATAATAATTAGAAGAATAATACGAATAGAAAGAATATTCAGAATCAGAATGAGAACAATAGCTGGTTCGCATTATCTTCACCATCCTTGTCCTATACGATGTATATTCCCACCCCTGTTGAACAAATGTTGTTTCCCGGCCGTCGTGTGGGGTCGTGCATCCGAGGATATCGCCCCCCGCCACGCACGGCGCGTTGTCTTAGCACCGCACCCGCACAAAATGATTACCACAGCTTGTCAAAAAAAGACAAGAAGTACAATAAGACCAATAATCCGAATAATCATACAACTAAGAATCAGACTACGAATAATAATAATTACGGTAATCATAATAAGAATGGCAAGCATAATAATGACAAAAGAATAAGACTCAGGATAGGAGTACGAGTAATACTAGTAATAAGAGAAATCAGAGTAATGATAAGAGTAAGAATAATAATAAGAAGACTGTGAAGCATAATCATAATAAGGCTACGGATGCTAATACATCAGAATAGAACTACGAATAAGAATACGAATAAGAAGAATTATAATGATGATAGCGATGCTGATGACAATAATGAGAATAAGAATAAGAAAGGGTAAGAGTAAGAGTAATAATACAATCAAAACTAAAACTGATAAGAGTAATAGTAAAAGTATGGAAACTAACAAGAATAATAATAATCATATTCCGAATAATGATACTGATGATGATAAGAAAAATGATCATACGAATAACAATAAGAATGCTAACAATAAGAACAATAATCACATTTAGAAAATAGTATGAATGAGAAAACTAAAAGGATAATAATCATACTACAAACAAGGAAAAAGCTTGGTCGCATTATCTTCATCATCTTTGTCCCATACGATTTGTACTACCACCCCTGTTGAAACATTGATTTTTTTTCTGCCGTCGCGTGGGGTAGTGCATCCGAGGATATCGCCCTCGCCACGCACGGCGCGTTATCTTAACACCCGCACCGCCAAAATTATTCGCCCCCCCATCGTAGGCACGGACGGTTCCTTTTCAAAGCTGGGCTCTCCCTTGCGTGGGACTTAATGTTGTTCTTGTTGGTGTTGGCGTTGTTGGTGTTTTTGATGTTGATTATGTTGCTGGTGTTGTTACTGACCTTGTTGCTCTAGATAAAAGTATTATGTCTGGCATTATTGCCGTCGTCCGCGTTGGTGCCGTACCGTAAGGGAGTCTTGAGGAGGAGGAGGATTTGTTCTGTTTAGCTGGGCCAAGGCCTCTTGACTGAGGCCTTGGCCCTCGGGTTGATCCGTAATGGCGAATAAGAGCCAAACTATTGAAATAATGTCTCAGGCGGTGTGCTTGTTTCGGCGGGCAGACTCGTCTGCGTTCACATAAAGGTGCGAGGTGCCAGGGTAACGTTTCTGGGGTGCCGGGTGCGTTATTCTTTCGCCAGAGAAGGGGGGGGGTTCTTAATGGCTTCTCAGGGTTAAACATGTCTGGGAGGGGCGAAGCGCAGAACAGGTGCGAACCCAATTTTGCATCACATCGACGGCATCGTAAACAAGTTTTGGCTCATGGCCACGGCCCTTTGTGGGCAAGCCAGAGTTGCGGCGCCATCGTGGGCGTGGGTCGTCGCAAGGAGTAAGCATATCCGGAAGGGGCGCAATGCAGGACAGGCGCGGGCTGTCTTGGGCGACTCCTGGGCCGTTTGGAGCTTCTTTGGGCCGTCCTGTGGCCTTCTCTTGGGCTGCGTTGGGACCTCATGGGGGGCCTCTTGGGTCGTCTTGGGCGCTTCTGGGGTCGTCTCGGGACCGTCTTGGGGCTGTCTTGGGCTGATCGTGGGGTTGTCCTGGGTGCCTCCCGGGCCGTCATGCGCCCCTCAGGAGGCTTCTTGGGGCCGCCTTGGGCCGTCGGCATGCACCTGTCGTACTTTGCCTGTATTGGGCAGCTCTCGGGACGTCCTGGGCTTCTCTCGGGCTGTGTTCGAACCTCCTTGGGAGCCTCTTGGGTCGTGTTGGGCGCTTCTGGGGCCGTCTTGGGACCGTCTTGAGGCTGTCTTGGGCCGTCTTTGGCTGATCTTGGGGCTGTCCTGGGGTTGTCCTGGGTGCCTTTGGGCCGTCATGGGCGCCTCAGGAGGTGTCTTGGGGCCGTCTTGGGGCCCTCATGGGGGCCTCCTGAGGCGTCATGGTGCTCTTGGACGCTTTGAAAACGAAAAGCATGGGAATGGTAAAAATGCACGTTTTCCTCAGGGTTTGGGGCGATTGTTTCCTTGTGCGGGCTCTCTTGGAGCCATTCTTGGAGCCCACCTGGAGCGTTTTGGGAACCTCTTGGGCCGTCTGGAGGCTATCTGTCGGCGGTGGACAACCCTCCTTTCAGTAAACCTCCCCTTAGTGAAAACGGCCTGGGACCGAAACCGACGGACTTGGACCCGCAAAAATGACGGCCGCGACGCCCTCTCGCGAACCGAAAACGGCCAATTCGCTAATCGACGTGTCAGGGTTGGAGGTCTATCAACCTCCGAATCTGAAGCGTCTTCGGCCGTTCTTGAACCGTCTCGGCGGCCCTCTTGGACTGCCTTGGGCTGTCCGGGCGCTCCTGGAAAGGTCCAGGAAATCCTCTGGAGGGCTCTTTCGGGGCCTCCGCCAGTGCTCCCGGAGACCCCGGAATTAGGTGATGCCCATGCGGGGGGTCGTTCCCGTGTCATGTCATTCGCCGGACCGACGGGCCAGAGGCGTGCCAAGATCTCCGGTAACTGGTTAAGAATATCTGCAGTTCGCGCGCGCGGGGCGGCCCCTCGAACAGGGGAAAGAGAACTATGCACATGCACCGATTCTGGCCAGGACCATCCTGAGCCCAGGATCGGTGCATACGCCCTCTTACCTTGGCCAGGAAGGTACATGCACGGATCCTGGGCCAAGGATGGGCGTTGTCGGGATCGGTGCACGTGCATAGTGCACTTCGCCCGACTCGAGGCCCCTGGGCGAAAAACACTTCCCTGGCTATAGGTCCCGCTCCACTCCTGGGCCACGCCCGGCCCGCTCCCGGGCGCTTCCCCCAGGGAGTGCCCCAGGGGAGGGCCATCTTCGGCGGTGGACAAACCTCCCTTTAGTAAACCTCCCCTTAGTGAAAACGGCCTGGGACCGAAACCGACGGACCTGGACCCGCCAAACTGACGGCCGCGACGCCCTCTCGCGAACCGAAAACGGCCAATTCCTTAATCGACGTGTCAGGGCAGGAGGTCTGTCCACACCCGACATCCATCTTTCGACACCCCGCACGAGGATCGTGGCCTCCGGTGGGGGGGGGGGCGCCATCGACTACCAAGGAGCGCTCCAGGGCCTGCGGGATGAGCGAAGCGGTCAAAGAAGGAGAAGGAATCGGAATGTGCACATTCATCTACGTCGTCCAATGTCTACCGCCTGTGTTCGCAAGCGTGTGTCGACGGAGAGATGGTGTGTTAACTCTGCGCCTGCACGGTAAGCGGTAATTGTTGCGACAGAAAGCGCAGCTACCAAGCGCCCGAAACAGAGCGTGTGCCTCTCCCCTAGTCGAATGCCCGAGTCACCCGCCACGTGCTCAGGTCATCTGGCCCACTGGCCGTGCTTCCTCATCGCTGTCTCACTCGACGATGCTTCCCTAAGACTCCGACATGCCTCACGATGCTTCGAGAAGGCCCAATGGTGCGTCCGATACGCCCCAGGTGGTATTCCAGATGGCCCGCGGTGTCCAACAAGAAGCACGAACATGAAACACAGATTGCTGACGTCAACCCTTATTGGCTGTCACCAGTGCTGCACCCAAGTCACAATGGTCCAAAGACAGCTTCCAGAGCCGCAGGATTGCTCAGGAGAGCCACGAGGGCGGCCCCAGAGGACCCACGACGCCCCAGAGATCGCCCAATACTGCCCCCAACCCCAAGAGACCCCCCCCCCTTGAGGCCCCAAAATCGCCCCGAGATGGACCCAACTTTCCCAAGGGGCCTCCCAGATCGCAAAGAGTTCCCAGGGTGCCTCATGGATCGCCGTAGATCGCCTCCCCGGTGCCTCCAAAGGTGCCCTGAGGCCCCAAGAGTTGCCCAAGATCGCCCGCCCAAGATGGCCAATAGAAGCCCCGTCATGTGTCCTGGATGCCCCATGATGGATCGACAAAGGAACAGAATGACCGAAATACTTCGGTGGCAACCCATGGGAACCTCCCATACCATCCTGTCGGCTCTTGCGAATCAACGCTAGCCGACGCTTGTCGACGTTAATCGACGCGAGTCGACGCTAATCGACGCTAGCCGACGCTAGCCGACGCTAGCCGACGCTAAATCGGAGCTATCTCGTCGACTCCCAGACGGCAATCGGCGCGAATCGAGGCCGAAGACGGCATTCGGAGGGTACACCAGGCTCCCACGGTCTGCTACCGAAGCATACCCTTCCCAAGTTCCTGGCTCCCCCCCCCCCTCCCTCCCCCTCCGTCTTCCGCTTCCCCCAGCCCGGGGTGAGCCGCCGCAGCGACAGAAAAGCAGGACCCCGAGGGAAGCGCACCACGAGGCCGCGGGGCCTCCCCTGGAGCAGGCTCTTCGTCCTGCGGAGCTTCCGCCTGTCCCCGAGCGTGGGAAGGGCCCGAGGGGCCGAACCTCGGCGGCGGGCGAGGGAGAAGCGGGGGGGAAGCGAGAAGGAGAAGGCCTGCTCAGAAGGCGGCGGGGCTTCTCCAAGCCCCCGCGCCTTCTGAGAGGCCCGTGGTGTCTCCGGGGGAGGCTCGGGAGAATGCCCGGAGGGCTGGGGGGGCTTCCGAGCCTTCTGTGTGGAGGCCCTCTCCGTCTCGCATCCCCCCCTCCCCGCTCGCCGCTGAATGAAGAACCCCCCGACGCCTTGCCTTCAGGACACCTCGTCATCATGGTGAAGCCCTATATG
>CAUYUJ010015772.1:165761-208261 GCA_963575745.1 Prorocentrum cordatum | reverse complement strand
CATCGGGCGAACGATGCACGCGTCACCAGAAACTGGCGCCACCAATCGTGCGCCAGAGCTGTTCCGAAACCGGCTAGCTTGTCTCAGTTCCAAACATGGCAATCGGCAGCGCCCCTCCACGAGCCAGTCAACACCCAGGCGCCATCCTACAAAAACAAATGTTGGGGCAAACTATATGAAATTAACTTGGACTTTCTGAGAATAAAAAGAAGGTAAGACCCATCTGATCTCGTGTCATCCGCCACCGCGCTCTTCAGCAGTGATTAAGAGTCGAGGTACATTATGAATTGTTCAGTGCGCCGCACACTGCGACGCAATGTCGCTACCTCAGCCGAAAATTCTAAGACCATCGATGTTGCATCCGAGCAATGCTTTTACGTCTTTCGGCGTCCAGAAGAAGGACTGACTTCACAACCATTGAGATGGGATGCCCGACTAAACCTGAAAGACGCCAAAGGTCGTTCCAAGACGAGCCCCTGACTGCCGAATGCTGTGCCAGGGAGCCTCGGGGGCCCAAAATCTAGCCCAAGACCCGCCGAAGATGGCTCAGAGACAGCCCAGGGGCGGCCGCGACGCCCCCGAAGACACCCCGAACACAGCCCCAGACAGCCCCAGACAGCCCCAAGAGCGTCCACAACGGCACGACGACTCGCCCGCAGGCCCCTGCCAGGCCGCCGAGAGGCCACCCCCGAACGCGCGCTCGCGCGCGCGCGCAGGAGGCCACGCAGACGGGGGGAGAGGAGGGAGGAGGGAACTGGGCACGCGCAGGAGCGCGCAGGAAGGAGGAGGGAGGAGGAGGGGGAGGAGGAGGAGGAGGAGGAGGAGGAGGAGGAGGAGGAGGAGGAGGAGGAGGAGGAGGAGGCGGAGGAGGAGGAGGGAGGAAGGGGGAAGGAGGAAGAAGGAGGGAGGCCACATGCGTCGAACAACGTAAACCGGTTGCCAGATATCTTCGATGCGTGCCACCCCAGAGGGCCCCAGATGGCCTCCAGAAGGCCGCCCTGAAGGGTACCCCAGCAGGCACAAAGAATCCAGGGCGGCCATAAGACGGGCTTGTACCGCTCCCAAGGCTGCCCTAAGATGGCCCAATAATGCCTCGAGACGGTTCCACGTTGCCACCTGACCTCTCCAAGACCAGCCCGCGATAGCCCCAGGAGCCTCCAATGAAATTTCCAGATGGTCGAAAAAACCCTCCGACAGGCCCCAGAGCCCCCCCCCCAAGCCCTCCGACAACCCCGAGACACCCAACAAGCCCAAACCACATCCCCAAGAGGCCCAAGACTACCACAAGCACATGAGCACGCAACAACACCCCCCTTCCGCAAATCAGACATTCAACGTAGGCTCACCCACGCAGCGCGGTCCGTTCGGATCTCCGTTGCTGATGCGGCCGACTGTGCCGCGACCCGTCTTCATGTTCGCCTTTACAGGCGGCAACCTAAGGAGACTCTCCCCTACTGCCTAGGGTCCTCCTCCTCCTTCACCTCTCATATCCTCTCCTCATCCTTCCCCTTCGTGTGCGCAGAGTATCGCCGTCTCTGGCGCCCAGAAATCTGACAAGTCACGCATGCACTTAGAGCTTGCACACGCCGCTGAAATGCGTGTGGACATGTGCAAACGCATGCTCATGCACTGGTGCCGCCACATCGCGCCACAGAGCTGCAGCGCGACGGCAAGAACCGCACGTTCATGGGTATACGCGGACACGCAACTGGATGGCAAGTAATACGCTGCCATCTGGATTGTCACCTCCACCCTGCAACAATAAACAATCGCTGCTCCCCGTATCTGCCTCAGGAGGGGCGAGCACGCCAACTTCTCCTTGGCGCAAAACCTCGCTGGAGCAAATAACAGCCACTCGTTGATGTTGACCTGTCCCTCACATTGGCCACGATCTTCTCACTACGATGCCTACGCCTGCACAGTACCATACTTACTCATAGCACGCACCATTGCGATCCACAGCTGCCCAAGCTGCTGCCTCTCTGCGTATCCATTCCATCCCGCATGTACAAGTGCATGTGCAAGGACAAAGGCACGTATACGGTGGCATGCCTGAGGTAGACTGGAAACTATACAAATACGTGTATGACATCACATCTGTTTCCCCAGCATGCGTGCAATTATGTGCATCGGAACATACATGCGAATCGGGGACGAGAGCGCGGAGATACTGCGCTCCCGTCATCACACGCAGTGTCTGCGCCAGCATGCGGTTGCACACGCGTAATCTCTGGTGCTGTGTCTCTCGCTCTCTTTCTGTCACTCCAGGCAACTTAAGCGCAAACAAATCAAACACATAAAACACGGCGTAGGGGAATCCGATGCGTAAAGCGCATGCGCATCACGCCATCCCTCCCCCTGCTGCACAGCTCGCGCATGCATGTTACGAAACCGTAGCCACACCCTCGCCCAAAGTGCTAATACGACTCCCGCGAGCAACAGTGCAACCAGGCAACGACACTCGAGCGTCTTCGAGAAGATCTGCAACAAGAAGACCATTTCAACTGTGGCGTGTTGCAACACTGTCAACTGTGGCAATGGCCCTGCGTGCACACGTTCAGTGTGCATTTCATGTCCCAAAGCTAGAAGGAGCAGACTCGTGCCGGCGCCGGCCCTGCACGTGACCCCAGCATCCTCCGATGCTGCACGAGCCGAGTGGGGAGAGGACCTCCCGGCTGCCTCCTTGGCACGGCAAGCTCGCATCGTGACGACCGCGCGTTGGCTTCTGACACCGCGTGGATCTCTCGACCTTGAACCATCGCGGGTTCCGAGGAGGAGGAGGATGAGGAGGAGGAGGAGGGGGAGGAGGAGGAGAAGGAGGAGGAGGAGGAGGGGAAGGAGGAGGAGGAGGAGGAAGATTGGACAGATCGTTCGATATCGGTCGATTCTGGGCCGTTGGCGGCGTTCACCTCTGCACGCCCGCTCTGCGGTCGCCGCTGCGTCGACACGCCAAGAACCTAATTACCATACCTGCCCCGTGCTGCTCGCGAGGCGCGACCGTTCCCCCAGCCTGCCTGGAACGACGTCGACCACGGCGTGGGTCAGCGCACGGCACCCGCGGCAGCGGTAATGCTGTGCTCCACTCCCACGCTCTCTGGGCACTGGCTCCGCATGGAACTTGAGCCCGTTCGTGAGACTGCCGAGCGTCCTTCCAGCGCTGAACTCGTTGACGGAGAAGCCCTGAAGGAGGAGTAGGAGGGCGACGACGACGGCACGAACGATCGGAGAGGACTGAAACGCCCTCGGCCTGAGATGGAGCACGACAACACTGCCACGCGAGAGGGGAAGGTCATCAAGGCTGCAGGAGGGAGCAAATGATCATGCACACACGAACCATTGATAAGCCTGTGGCTGCAAAGATGCCAGCTTTTTAAGCATGTCGCGCGTCACTCTCAAAGCTTGGGCCATACGAGCGGCAAGGTTGCGACCACTGTTAGAAGACGGACATCGGCTCGGCCGCTCAAACTGGTAATTACTTTCACGCGGAAGGAATGTAAACGAAACGGCCCTCGCAAGCTGAGGAGTAGAAGACGGAGGAACAAACCGAAGCAATCGGCTCTCTTACCCCAAGTGCTCACCGCCGTGCGCCAGGAATTACCTCACATTGGCACGGCTAACACACTAGAGGGGGGCGACACGACTCCTCCAGGCCTCACGCGTGACGAAAACTGGCGGCGCACCCTCAGTCAAGCGTGCTTTTCATTCGGAAGATTGCCGAGTTGAGACGACAATGGCCCTCTTGAGGAAGAGAAGAGGCGGTGGGTCCCCAACACGGGCAACACGCAACGGAACTCATCACATCTGTAATCCACCATTTCTGTTCCTCCAACTACCCCTCCTCCTCCTCCTCCTCGTCATAGCATGTCTTCTCCTCTGCCATAGCCTCTGCTTCACTCGCTTCAACTGTTCCTCTTCTCTGCCTCCTCCTCCTCCTCCTCCTCCTGCAGGTCTCCGGAAAGAAAACTGTGCAGGAAAACAGATGGATTACATTTGTTGCACACACGGGCTCAGCGCACGCTCCACTTGATCACTTGAGCCAACATGGCGTCGGTATCGACACCCGCCTGACGAACTCACTAGCTCACCCTGCTCACCCACTCGGAACGGTATATGTTAACACCCCCCGTCGGCTGGTGAGCCGGATGTAGAAGCGGGAGATGTTGACTGCACAGTGAGTGGGTAACTGGCAAACAGTAAACTTGCGGGCGCCGCATCAGTGCCAGGACTCCACCCTTGCGGATCAAGATCATAATATTTGAACACAAACGGTGCAGGTCGCAGACGACCATGGTATGGGCGTCAATGTGGAGGAGCTTCCCAACAAGCGATACCATAATTTCTATAAGTCGCAAAGCACTGGGTTTTGTTCAAGAATTGGTGTGTTCAATACCGGAAGTACGTAATAGGAAAATAGAAAATGGATCGGCTAACGCTGATACTTGTGGGGTGCCGACCTTGGCGGAGAAAACGCACGTCCTCCCCGCATCCTCCTTGCGCTTTAAGGCGCTATCGGACCTAAAGACAGGCACGCGACGAACAGCGTGAACAGGATCGCACATGGTCGTGGATTCGGGAGGGGATAGGGACTTGGTGTAAAGGGGTGCGGTGCCAGCGCTGGAAATGACGACGTTACTGAAAACATCTGCAAATGCCTCGCCTGCGGATATCAACCACGTTGGCCTTGCGACGACAGCATCGAACAACGTCAGGCCTGATTCCACACCTCCCGAAGGGCCGCAATCAAATGTGAAAAACGACGCAAATGCCAGTCCCAGATTGTCCCATCGCCGAGCCCGCGCCCCCCATATATCGAATCGCAAGAAAAATGGTTCCGAACATACAGAATCGCGAACAAACAGATCCAAGAAATTCCTAATCACCAATACCACGATTCCCAGACATTGCGACAAATTAACTAACTATTGTTTCGCGTACAAACTAACCATCCAAAAATTGATAAACGACATTTCGGCGATTCCGACATCGCAAAATGACTTCCGTAAATTCCGAAATCGCAGAAACGAATATCATAATATTCCGACATTGCACGACTCGCGCGCCGGCGATCGGACGCCCTGCCACCGGCATTGCGCAGCCGTTGGGATTGGACGGGCTTCGCTCGGGAGGCCGAACCTGAAAGTCCGACGTCGTTCGACGCGGGCGTCGCGCAACCAGCGCGGCGGGCATCGGCATGCAAGGCACTTGCGGACATCTTCGAGAACATCGCAATTTCCCGCGCCGGCACGGCCCCCCTTTACGCCGCGCCCCCCCCCCGGAGCTTCGCCAGCCCAGCATCTGCAGCAGTCTTCGCGCCTCCGTTCAACGCTCTTCTCCACCGCGTCGTCGCGGAGGAGGGAGGAGGAGGGAGGAGGAGGGAGGAGGAGGGAGGAGGAGGGAGGAGGAGGGAGGAGGAGGAGGGAGGAGGGAGGAGGAGGGAGGAGGAGGGAGGAGGCGGAGGAGGACGAGGAGGAGGGGGAGCTCATGGCCGGGAAAATGCGGGGGCGGGCGTCGACACTGTAGTGCGACCTGGGTACCACAAGCTGAACTACGGCGCGGCACCAGCAGGCGCCGGGAACCTCGCGCGGGCGGATTAAGTGGCCCCCACAACTGCTGCCGCACGTCGTACTGCTCACGAGAGATACCCGGCACGTCCGCCAGTTGATGAAGAACTCGGCTAATTCCTCTGCCTCGAACCGCACGGCAGCCGCGCGTGCGCTGATCTCGCCACGATTGCTGCGCGACTCGTCGAACAGCACTTCTTCGACGCTGGCCACCATGGGGGTTCCTGCCCACGACACGCCGAGAATCGCGCCGAAAAATGGAGCTCGAAAGCCGCTCGGCTGAAGACCTGACCCTCGGGCACGCGTCGGCGCCGGTCGGCTAGGCAACCGCGATCGATTTCTGCAGAGGCGGGATCGGCATGGCTCAGCCTCCGAAGGGCACGGCAGTCCTGAAGCAGCTTGGACTGTGCGCGGCAAACCTGCATCGCCAACGATTGGCGGGACGCGAGCCGGTGGCCAGATTACTGGGCCTGCCAAACAGGGGCGGCCCATGCATGTTGGGCAGCGGCAACAGCTGGCATGAACCACCGCGACGGAATGCGCAACTGCTATTGAACGTTAAGCAGTCCTCCTGCGAGATAATGGCCCCCGCGAGGCCCTGGAGCTCGCGCGGCTGATTGTCGACCCGCCAATAACCGACGCAGCTGCGCAAACAGTCGCGCGCCCCGTCGCCTAATCCATCAATAGTTCTCTGGAGTCTGAACGAAATTAAGATTGCATGGCTCGTCGTCGTCTCCTTCAACGCTGCTGTCCTCGGACGTCGCCGCCTCGTCCGAGGTCGGAAATTGCGCTGGCGGCCAGGCAGCCCCACGCGGCGGGGGCGGCAGCGCGCCGCTGCTCGCGCCGCCGCCGCCGCGAGGGGCCGCCGCCGCGAGGGGGGTCGGGCCCTACAACGTTCCGAAATTTTGTTAGCTGACTTCTCCCGCTGGACTGGCTCGCCACGCTGCTCCTCGGTCTTAACGAGATGTGGCATTGCCGTCACCGCTGACGGCTGCTGGGGCGGCCCCTCGGGAGGCGGCGCCGCCTTGGGCGCCGCGGGCAACGTCTCGCCACAGCCTCTGCGCAATGGGGCCGTCTTGGGTAGCGCCCGAAGGGTGGGCGGAGATGACGCTCGCACTCCGACCCTCGGCTCCGCGATCGCGGCGCCATCTAACGCGCCGCGGTTAACCGAGCGCGCGCGGCTCGCAACTGCATCAAACGCCGAGGCGACCGTGGCCTCTGCAACGCGGTGAGCCTGTCCAGGCGACTCTTGCACTGCGGCTCCAACAAAGCGCGTTAACTCCACGAGCGCCGCCGCGTCGCCCGCGACCATGCGCCGTTGACCCCCCCGGGGCCTCATCGCCCAGGTCGCGGCCGCGATGTGACGAGTCGACGTTAGCGACCAATGTTTCAACCTGGTGATCGAAGTCAGCCGCCTCGTGAAACGCCTCAGCTCTATCGACCGTTAACTCGACGGTGGCCAGGTGGAGCGCCCTCTGCGAGCTTCTTCGTCCTCGCGGAATCGGGCGACAAGCGCCCCGATGCCGCCGCGCATCTGAGCGACCGACTTTGCCGAGGCAAGCGCTGCGGCCTAGCCCCCAAGCGGGCCGAGGACCCGGCCTAACGCAACGCCTTCATGCCGCGGGCTTGTTCTCGATCAGCAAGGCAACTACTGGGTCGCCAGGACCACCGCTGCCCAGTCTATCTCCGGCGCCACTCGCAACGGCACAGTCCTTCGCAACAGCTGCAAGCAACTGAAAATGTGTTATGCATGTACAAAAAGAGTCAACCCGTCTGAAGCAGTCGTGCGAACAGCAAAATCTGCGGCGAGTCAGCTCTCAGCGTCTTGTTATATCATGCCCCTCCCCCCCCCCCCCCGCATCTGGTTAGCGTTGCGCGCGCGCTGAGTGGGGCTGCATCCGTTAAGGTACTGAGTAAATACTCTAATAACTTATCCAGTGGCACCGTCATTCATCACCCGGGCGCCCCTTCTTTCAGCCTGCTCATGCAGCAACAGCTGGCACACCTCAATGCGCCTCGCTTGTCCTCACCCCCTTGCGCTCGCAATTGCAATGGTTTCACTGACACCGCATTCGATCGCTAACTTCGTGGACATCGCAAAACCCATCAGCATTGCCTGACGGCCGAATCATTTTGGTCTTCCGTTTACTATCTCATTACATTTGGCTTCGCATGATGATAGGGCAGTCACACTCTGAGATGTGCCACAAGATTTGATGACGCTTTCACCCCGCGAAACCAACCCCCCGCCCATGCACGCGCATCCGTTCTGCATCGGGCAGTCCCCGTGAAGTCCAGATTACCAGCCCTTCGAGGACTCGCGATGCTTGCAGAGATAACAAGATCTTCCATGAGTATTCCAATGCATTCCTGAATTGTCCTGGACCCCCCAGGCCGCCACTGGGGATTTTGACGTGTTTGGCAGACTCTGCAGCTGCCTGTTTCCGGCACTAACTAATTAGCACAGGCTACAAACTCCGGCCATCTCTCGGCGTCGCGCGGCGACAGTTCCTCGCAGTGCCCACGCGTCGTGACTTTCGCTCCCGGCGCGCTTGACATGACATGGCAAGAGTCTAACTCCAACTCCCTCGCTGATATGCGCCCATGCCCTTGGCCCGCGCCATGCCGGGAATCGCCTTGTCTCCACGCGATTATCCGGCTCAACATTACGATGTACTGGTCATCCTTGTAAGCCCAGGGCGTAAACTTCCTCTTACCTCTACACTTCACTGGCCGGAATATTCCTCGAATATCTTTTTCGAACCAATTTGGGTCCGCATCGCTTCCTCGCAGCGCGAAATAATCGCCGCGCGCTGTAAGCCACGTCGACCAACTCGCGCACTTGAAGGCACATGGGAAGGCGATGCCGCTCTCGAATCCGATTCTCCTGGCGCAGCCCACGCAGCAGCCCCCCCGATGGTCGGCCGCGTCTCTGGACCCACGCATGGACCCCATCAACCTGCCACACATTTCCTGTCTCGATGTCCTGTCCAATAAACATGACGAAGATGTCTGATTCTGCCTAGGCGCAAAAATCAAATTTAAAACACCAGCGCGCCCTAATTCCGCCCCCGCCTCTTTCCCGCTTGTCATACCCCACTCCTTCCACCACTGCCAATAGCTTCTGAGCGTCGAACGGCGGAGTCGCGGCGATGTCAACTTGCTGGGCTAGCGGGCAAGCGGCACTCGGCACCAGTGGGCCTTTTTTCCCAGCAGCTTCCCGACGCATTTATTGTTTCGACTTTCTCATGCGCGCCGCGCTTTTTGAACGGCGCAATTCTTCTGCCCGCGGCAGGTTTGCGATTTCTAAAGTCACCCCCGCCCCTGACGCATCATTCCAAGCATGCTTGTACCCGCGTTCTCGCGGAACGCGAGCAGCCCGTCGTCTCTTTCAACTGGGGGCACGCACCCAATGTCACCGGATGCTTTATAAGTTCCAGACGTGATAGATGTTCGCTCGCGCGGTTGAGTGTCTCCAACGGGACCGCATGGAAGCCCAGTTTCTTCGCCTCCGCACCCCTCCAAGCACATTCTCCCTCCTCTGTCATCGATGCGGTTGACGGGGCTGCCCTCGATGATTGGTCCAAGGTTCATATCCTTGGCAATGATGCGAACGCACTTGCTCCATGCCGGCCCGTGCGTTGCTGGCAACATCAATGTGCGCGTGTCGCGGTCCATTCGTGTCCATTCAAAAGTGATGACCTCGTCCGTGGCCATCTAATTATCAAATGCTCTCGTTGCCCAACGGGCTCTCTGCACGATCGTTTGCCATGATATGACTAACCAGTCAAGTGAGCATGGCTCGGCACGAGTTGGCCAGGTAATCCGCGGCCCTCCTGGTTCCCCCAACTCCAGCTAACTCTAGGTTATGATGCTGGCCACTGCATCTATGGTTGAACTCTTCCGGGTTGATCACTTAGCGATGAACCGCGCGGGCTTCTTGTTGCTCGACTTCACGTCTGCCCCACGCATCCTTCGCGCGGCCTCGGCGCGCACCCCTGCGTCACCGCCTGAACGCCGCGGCGTCCTCTGCGCCGATCCAGCGCCCCAGCTCGGCCCCACTGCCGGATGTGCGAACCAGAAATCAAAGAAGCCCCTTCTGTGGACGTCTCATACGTTCAAGAAAGCATTAAGATGCAGAGCTCCTGCATCCAATGCGTCTCTGATTTTGCCAGCACTCAACCATTTGGCATTGAGCGTTGGAAGCCTACAGACGCCGACCACGGGATTCACGACCAGCAACAAGGCTAATTTTTCATAACAATCAATCAGCGCGGCATCCCCCCGCATTGCCTCGTTGTTCAGTCCCACAAGTTGCCGCGCTCATCGCGCGCGGTGAGATCCATTCCCAATCCAGATATTACCCCCATTGCGCCAACCATGCTGGCCACTGGAACAAGCGAGCACTCTTCCGCCACGCGCGCCTGGACTTTCTCGCGCCCTTTTCCGCGATGTCTGACCGCTCTGCCCGCGCCGTTACCTCCCGTGGAAAACAGCATCGCCTCGTTGACGAACCACTCTGCGATGTCATCGCTCGCGCACATTCGGCGCGTGCCGGGGTTCATTCCGCGCGCGCCCCCATCGTCGAAATTGAATTTCCTCCACGCGTCAGCAGGCAGGCCCTCGGGGCCCACTTCTCCGCTCATCTGACTTGGTCCCCCATTAACAGCCGGAGCTGCAGATGTGCTGCCGTTGGCGCTGATGGCATTTCGGCGTCTGGCTGCTTTTCCCCCCCTAGATCGAACTCAGCCCAGCCGGCGCGTTCGCCCCTTGACTCCTCGCCCCGAAACTCTCTCCATTTGTCTCGTAGTTCGAACGTGTCTCAAGTTTGTCAGTACTTATCCCGTTCCCTCACAGCTTGCGCCCCCGTCCGTCGACGTCTACTGGGGTCCGCCTGTCGGGCGCGGGCGCCCTGTGTAGTCGCGTGGCTCTGCGGACTCTGAACATCCACATCTACGAGATCTGACGCTCTGGCTTCGCGCTGGAGTCAAGCGGCTCACCCGCTGCAGGGGGGCGGCCCCGGTCCGAGTTGCGCCGACGCAAGCCTCCCCCATAAATTCTGGCCGTCCGTTTGTTCGACCCGCTCGATGGACAGCGATAGGCGCTCTGCGCCGCGCGGCTCGCGGCTAGCGCCCGCCCCTTACAGCGGCTCTGCAGCCGCGGCATCCACGTGTAGGCCCCATCGCAAGGCATTCCGACCATCTGACTACAACACCTCTTGCCGCAATTCGCCTCGCGCCACCTGCGGCGCCACCTTCCGCCTCGCGCCACCTGCGGCGCCACCTTCTGGCCCCGTCGCGGCCCGGACGGTCGCCCCCGCTGCAACCTTCAGCCCGGCGGCGCCGGGGCCAGGCTGCCATGCTCCACGTCGCGCGTCGGCCACCTCGCCGACGTTTCATGTCTCCCAATTTCACTCCCTGGCCCCCTGAACTCCTTCGATATCGCGGCCCCGCGGCGCGCCAATCATTAATTCCCGGCAACCTTCGACGAGGCCTGCACATGCTCTAACTTCCGGCGCTGCTTTTGATTTCCCTGTGGCGTTCCTGCTTTCGGCTCTGAATTCCTTGGGCGCGCGTCGGCATTCTGCAGCTGCTTCGCGCCCCCCGCGCCTTCCGCGCGCGTTTTTTCCGTCGACGAACCGCGGCATCAAAACGCGACTATCGCCGAGCGCTGTCCTGCACCCGTTGTCCAGCACGCTTCTCGCGGCTCCGACTTGATCTTGCGCGGCCCTAGTGGCCTTCTCACATTCTCCGGCAACCCGCGAATGCCCCGCGGGCCACCTTCGGCGCCCGCGTCGAGATCTCGCACCCCCTGAGCAGCAACTTGGAGGGCCGCGACAGCGGGCGCGCCGTCGCCTGCAAGCGCGGCCCCTTTGTGCCCAGCGTGCCCAGGCATATCCGGCACGACTCGAACATACTTGCGCAGTGCGAAAGACGTTCCTCCTGAAGTGAAAATGGAGATGGGGAGTTCGCGAGACAACGCCGGCGCCGCCGAACGCACGGCGATCGGGCGAGCTGTCTGCAGCGCGCGGGAGGAATGAGATACGCCCATGTCGAGCGGGGCCCGCGCGAGCGAAGAGTTGACGGGGGCGCGCGAGACAGCGCAATCCCCACCCTGGCAAGCCGATGACCGAGACCCCCCCCACGCAACAAAAAAAGAGGAAGCCTCGGCGGGTCGCGGGCTCCGCGGATCTGATTTCCCCGAGCCCCCTGCTGTAATTTAACAAATATATTTGTTGACGGGGTAGAAGCCCGATCCGCCGCGCAATTACAATCGGACGCGGGCCCAAGAAATCCGCAATCGGATCCGCGCGGAAAGGAATCGGATCAACCGAAACACAGACGAAATACAAACATTGGATCCGCGCAATCAAACGCGTCTGCTCAAGACTTCAAACCGCCGTTCCGGGCCCGAGAGGAACAATTTTCGCCCTGGGGACATTAACCCGGTAGGGTCTTTAGAAAAGGCCCCCCCCCCCCTGGTTCTCTCTCCGGGGAATAAAACTCCGCGCCCCCCCGTCCTCCCCCCCCCCTCCCCCCTCGCCCCCCTCTCCCCCCCCCACTGAGGACCTCCCGCAAGCTACGAGGACTGAGGACACTCTCGCAAGTAGTAGTAGTAGGAGTAGTAGTAATCGTAGTCGTAGTAGTGGTGGTAGTAGTAGTGTAGTAGTAGTAGTAGTAGTAGTAGTAGTAGTAGTAGTAGTAGTAGTAGTAGTAGTAGTAGTAGTAGTAGTAGTAGTAGTAGTAGTAGTGGTAGTGGTAGTAGTAGTAGTCGTCGTCGTCGTCGTAGTAGTAGTAGTAGTCGTAGTAGTCGTAGTAGTAGTAGTAGTAGTAGTAGTAGTAGTAGTAGTAGTAGTAGTAGTAGTGGTCCTAGTAGTAGTAATACTTGTAGTAGAAGTTGTAGTCGTAGTAGTGGCGGTCGTAGTAGTAGTAGTGGTAGTAGTAGTAGTAGTAGTAGTAGCAGTAGTAGTAGTAGTAGTAGTAGTCGTAGTAGTAGTAGTAGTAGTAGTAGTAGTAGTAGTAGTAGAACTAGTAGTGGCCGTAGTGAGCAGTAGTGGATTGGATTCCCGTTATTGTTCGCCGTGCTGATTGTTGGTGGGTGGTTATCTCTCCTGGAAAAGAACCTCGCGTGGGCTACCATACACGGGGGCGGTTTCCCGAGCCTGTCCGTACAAGGCGCGTAGTACAAGATCGCTCCGTCTCAGGTCGCTGCTCATGTTCAGTCAGTCCACATCAGCCCAGTCAGTCCCCATCAGTCCCCATCATCCCAATCAGTCCCATCTTCCCAATCAGCCCAATTAGCGCCAATCAACCGAATCAGTCCCCATCAGTCCAATCTGACCCATCAGTCCAATGAGCCCCTCCCTGCCCGCTCGGCCAGGATTCGAATCCCGATATTGTTCGCCGTGCTGGGCATTGGTGAGTTGTTCTTTCTCTTGGAAAACAACCCCGCGCGGGCTACCCTACACGGAGGAGGTGTCCGGAGCCTGTTGGTGCAAGGCACGTAGTACAAGATCGCTCCGTCTCGAATCGCTGTTCAGCGTCAGTCAGTCCAAATCAATCCAGTCAGTCCCCATCAGCCCCCATCATCCCAAGCAGTCCCCATCATTCCAATCAGTCCAATCAATGCCAATCAACCCGATCAGTCCCCATCAGTCCAATCTGACCCGTCAGTCCAATCAGTCCCTCCCTGCCCGCTCGGCCAGGATTCGATTCCCGATATTGTTCGCCGTGCTGGGTATTGGTGGGTGGTTCTTTCTCTTGGAAAACAACCCCGCGTGGGCTACCCTACGCGGAGGAGGTTTTCGGAGCCTGTTCGTGCAAGGCACGTAGTACAAGATCGTTCCGTCTCGAATCGCTGTTCAGTGTCAGTCAGTCCAAATCAATCCAGTCAGTCCCCATCAGTCCCCATCATCCCAAGCAGTCCCCATCATTCCAATCAGTCCAATCAATGCCAATCAACCCGATCAGCCCCCATCAGTCCAATCTGACCCATCAGTCCAATGAGTCCCTCCCTGCCCGCTCGGCCAGGATTCGATTCCCGTTATTGGTCGCCGTGCTGGGCATTTGTGGGCGGTTCTTTTTCGTGGAAAACAACCCCGCGTGGGCTAGCCTACACGGGGGAAGTTTTCGGAGCCTGTTCGTGCAAGGCACGTAGTACAAGATGTCCGTCTCGAATCGTGTTCAGTGTCAGTCCAAATCAATCCAGACAGTCCCCATCAGTCCTCATCATCCCAAGCAGCCCCCATCATTCCAATCAGTCCAATCAATGCCAATCAACCGAATCAGTCCCCATCAGTCCAATCTGACCCGTCAGTCCAATCAGTCCCTCCCTGCCCGCTCGGCCAGGGTTCGATTCCCGATATTGGTCGCCGTGCCGGGTATTGGTGGGTGGTTCTTTCTCTTGGAAAACAACCCCGCGTGGGCTACCCTACACGGAGGAGGTTTTCGGAGCCTGTTCGTGCAAGGCACGTAGTACAAGATCGCTCCGTCTCGAATCGCTGTTCAGTGCTAGCCAGTCCAAATCAATCCAGTCAGTCACCATCAGTCCCCATCATCCCAAGCAGCCCCCATCATTCCAATCAGTCCAATCAATGCCAATCAACCCGATCAGCCCCCATCAGTCCAGTCTGACCCATCAGTCCAATCAGTCCCTCCCTGCCCGCTCGGCCAGGATTCGATTCCCGATATTGGTCGCCGTGCCGGGTATTGGTGGGTGGTTCTTTCTCGTGGAAAACAACCCCGCGCGGGCTGCCCTACGCGGGGGAGGTTTTCGGAGCCTGTTCGTGCAAGGCGCGTAGTGCAAGATCGCTCCGTCTCAGGTCGCTGCTCATGTTCAGTCAGTCCACATCAACCCAGTCAGTCCCCATCTTCCCAATCAGTCCAATTAACGCCAATCAACCGAATCAGTCCCCATCAGTCCAATCCGACCCATCAGTCAGTCCAATCAGTCCCTCCCTGCCCGCTCGGCCAGGATTCGAATCCCGATATTGTTCGCCGCGCTGGGCATTGGCGGGCGGTTCTTTCTCTTGGAAAACAACCGAGGGGGGAGCTGCTGAGGGCGGAGCATCTCAGGTTTTCCTTTGGTTTTCCTTAGGTCTTCCTTTGGTGTTCCTTTGGTTTTCCTTAGGTTGTCCTTAGGCTTTTCCTTCGATTTTCTTTAGGTGTCCCTTGGGTTTCCCTTAGGTTATCCTTAGGTTTTTCCTTTGGTGTTCCTTAGGTTTTCCTTAAGTTGCCCTTAGGTGTTCCTTGAGTGTTCCTTGGGTTGTCCTTGAGTTTTCCTTAGGTATTCCTTAGGTGTTCCTTCGGTGTTCCTTAGGTTGTCCTTAGGTTTTCCTTTGGTTTTCTTTGGGTGTCCCTTAGGTTTCCCTTAGGTTGCCCTTAGGTTTTCCTTTGTTTTCCTTCGGGTTACCATGGGATTTCCTTTGTTTTTCCTTAGGTTGTCTCTAGGTTGTCCTTAGGTTTTCCTTCGGTTTTCTTTAAGTGTTCCTTAGGTTTTGCATAGGTTGCCCTTAGGTGTTCCTTAGGTGTTCCTTAAGTTTTCCTTAGGTGTTCCTTAGGTTTTCCTCTGGTTTTCTTTGGGTTGTCCGTTGGTTTTCCTTAAGTTGTCCTTGGGTTTTCCTTCGGTTTTCCCTAGGTTGTCTTTCGGTTTTCCTTGGTTGTCCTTGCGTTCTCCTTAGGCAGTCGTAAAGTTTCCTTAGGATGGATAATTCGAGGATGAAGTTTCTCACGGTCCTCGCGGGCCCCCCCCCTCCCCGTGGGGCCCGAGTTCCACGCAGATAATCAGATTTTCCATTATTGCTGGGGCCCCAGTCCGTCAATGAGCCCGCGGGACAACCATATATTTGCGCACTATTGGGGGGGGTCAAAAGACCCTGCGGGGTTATACATCGGGGCCCTTACGCAATGACATTCGGCCCCAAGTTGCCCCGGCGCGCCTGTGACGAATGACGCGCATCGCGCTCCCATTGTCATCTGCCGTCTCGCTTCTGTTCCACCCCAGCCGCGCGTAGCCCGCGGGGGCGGCGGGCAACGCGACATTCACCCCCCCGACCTTCTCGGCGCAACCCCCGCCCCCGCCCCCCCCACCCACCCCGCGCCCGCCCCGCGCAATGGGGGCGCCAACTTCGGCTTTCCCCGAACGCAATGGGGGCGTCGCGCGGTTCGACCTCCAGCTTACTCGGCCTCGAGTCACCATAGACTGCGCGGGGCATCTCGGCGCGTTCGAGTACAGAAACACATCGCCCGCCTCGCTTGTCTCGCCTTCCCCATGTTCAGCATCTCCTCCATCGCCCACTCCCGGAGAGAGGAATGCGCGCGTCGGACTGACGCGCCACGGCTGGCTGAATAGAACACGTCCACCGCTAGGGCCCCCTGCGTCGGAAAACGCCCACCGCCCGTCACTTGCTGGACTCGGGCCCCGGCCCTCGGAGCCGGTCGGCGCTCCGAGATCGAATTGGAACGCGCCGCCTCGCCCGCGCGCCACGACGCCGCCCGCGGGCCCGGAGCTGTGCGCCCCATGTAAAAGACGCCCTTCTTCTCTCCATTCGATCCAGCACTGCGCGGCCCCCTGCCTCGACCATTTCTATGGCCGAACCTCGGGCCCTGCTACAATCTGCCACATGCAGGGGCATGCCCACTTCGATTCCCTCGTCGCTGTCTCCTGCGTTGTACGCGCCAGACTCCAACGTCACTGCTACCGTTTCGCATTGTCCCCCGCTGCCCATCGGCGGCACTGCGTTGGCCCCAGGCGCCGGCTGAGCCTCTGCACTGCAACTCGCCCCCCCGTGGCCCCTCGTCAATTCGCCCGCCCCGGCCACGGCTGCTTCTGCATCCGCTGCCACAGACATAATTTGAGCTGCCTTGCGCCGGTCCTGTTTTCATCATTCGGGCAGCTCTCTGTCTTGCCCCGCATCGCAGGGGCCGCCCCGTCAACCCTGGGGGGCCCGCGGCGCGTCTAACCCAGAACACCCGGGCACGGTTTGCCCCGAATATACCCACGGCTGGCCCCCCATGGCTCTCTAAGCAGATTCTCGTTTCACCTGTCCGCTCCACCTCGTCCGCGCCCCCTTGTCGTAACACTGAGCCGCTGCGCGCCCCCTGCCGCGCCCGCAACATTCCAAGTCAGCCATGTAATCGAGCCCGTCTTTGTCATATGCTCTCGGGCCCTTTTCTGCCGAAGCGGTTTGTCTCGCCCGTGGCCCTCAATTTCAGCACTGCCCATGAGCCACCCTTCCTGCCGCATGTCCTCCTTTGCCTCTGTTGCGATTGCCCCCTCCCGCGCGGCCAAAGCAACCGCGCTTGTCGCACTCAAGGCAACTACCACATTTTCACTCGCCTTTGATAGCGGCATCTACACCTTCTCCGCTCACTGCTTCCTCGTTCTGCCCACGGCTGGTTTCGGCCCACCAGCAACCGTTGTCGCCGACGCATCCTTCCAGTTTTCAACCCTCATGTGTATCCCATAGGTTAACATGATCCTCAACTGTTCCGCTTGCCCCGCCAATGCCCATGGCGTTGCGTTTGTTCTGTTCGCGTCTTCGCCCAGTCTTCCATCGCGCGCAAAGTCCTCGCATGCAACGCAGAGCTCTTGAAAGTCACCCACTGCAAGCGAGCGCGGCGTTCCAAGCACTCCTGGGCCCGCCTCTCGAAACTGTCACCGCCGCGCGCCGCGATCGCCCTCGAGGCCGCAACTCGAAGAAGAACGTTCCACGAGCACGCGGGACCGCATTTATCCAGATATTCCACCAGGGCAGTCCACTGTTGAAACTGCGGCGCCACATAGCTCATGTGTTCTGGTTGGTCGGGGCCCATGGCTAAACTCGCTTTGGCGGACAATGCAACGCCTGACATTGCCGAACCACCATAGTTTTGGGTGCGCTTGCAAACCGTTTCCTTCGACAGGCCACGCCAAGCTTCCATTGGCTTCTATTGCATCGAAATTCTCGTTTAGGATCTACCACATGTCCTCGTCGACTTTGTGCATCATGTCTCCCGATGACTCAGACTCTCCTTTGTCGTCGTCATCGTCTCGTGTAGCCTGCCTGCCTCTGGTACATTCTGCCGTTGTCAAAATTCCCCTCCGGATTGACGCCATGTCGTCACCAGTTCCTTCATGTAGCGCCCCGTCCACGGTTTCAAACTTCTCGCTGAGGTTCTTGAAAGCTCGGCTGTAAGAAAGGCTAACGTGCGCTACAGCGGTCAGTAGCTGTCCGCCCACTCACGGACTTGAGCCCTGTCTTCGGCAAACGTTCTAATGCTGCCTGGCCTATAATTTGCTAACTGGTGTTCGTCCTCGTCCACTTGTCCGGTTCATGTTTTCTGCCACTGGCTCGTTCCGATCACCCGTGCGATCGTGAGAGTGCGTAACAGCAGTATCCGTCTGCACCCATGTTGGGGTTGACGCTGCTCAAGGATAGCGAGAGTTCACCTTCTGGGCCATGAGCAATAAGCAATCGTTTCCCTCGTTCGTAAGAGTAGTGACTCCTGCTGCCACTTGCCTCCCAATTATCTCATCCCTTCATGCTTCGCTCTCAGGTTCTTGTATCACATATATGTAGCCCCCTCCATAACACGCGGCCCCACATAACTCACTGAATCGTGCTGGGTTCAAACAGAACCATTGATAGCGATCTTGAAGATTTTTAACTCTGGGTGGGTGTCCTGGATGAGCTGGAGCCGATGCTCCAGCTGTCATTGGCCTTGTTCCGCTACCACGCAAATGTTCGAAGAGGAATTGGACGAAAACGGACGTATGATATGTGTTGAAGAGCGGGGCTCGGCGCACGTTCCGTTTGATCAATCGAGCCAAAATGGCGTGGGTAACGACACCCGTCTGACTAACTCGCTGTCTCCTCCTGCTCACCCAGTCGCAATGCTATATTCAATGGCCGGGCGTTTCGCTTGAAACCTCCTCACCAGTAATGATTCTGAACATTAAACAGCGACAACAGCTTCACATATGGAAGGCGGGTCGTTTCAAAATGCGGTTCTCGCCTGAGCGCCGCGCACGATCGCTTAAAAAAACTGTAACATCTGCACAGATTGAGGGCAGGTCGTTTTCAAAATGTGGCTCTCGCTTTAGCGCCGCGCACACTCGCAGCAACAATTTGCAAGAGCTCCACGGATTGATGGCGGGTCGAGTTCAAAATGTGGTTCTCGCCTTAGCGCCGCGCACATTCGCTTTAAAAATGTACAAGAGCTTCACGGATTGAGGGCGGCTCCTTTTCAAAATGTGGCTCTCGCCTGAGCGCCGCACACATTCGCTTCTAAAAAGTGCAAGAGCTTCACGCATTGAGGGCGGGTGGTTTCCAAAATGTGGCTCTCTCCTGAGCGCCGCGCGCATTCGTTTTAAACGTGTGCAAAAGTTTCACGGATTGAGGGCGGCTCCTTTTCAAAATGTGGCTCTCGCCTTAGCGCCGCGTGCATTCGTTTTCAAGGTGTGCAAGAGTTTCGCGGATTCGCATGATCAACGTACCAGCAATGGCGTTGTGGAAATATTCAGGATTATGCGGGTGCAACAGTTATGTTGGCTCGCGGTGTTGAAGTCCCAAAAACGGCGCTCTGGCACGATTCCGGGACGCAGCAGTCAGGTGGATACGCGGCGTCGAAGTCCCGAGAATAATGTTCTGCCATTCTTCAAACGGTTGTCTTCGAACGAGGCCGTTCCCTCAATGGAAATGACACGTTGTGGGGGGCTACGAAAAGGGAGCTTGGAGGGAGGGTGAATTCCAATATCGTTGATGTATTTTGGTTTTACACTGGTCCTCGTCCTCCTCCTCGTCATCCTCTTCTCTCTCCCCAGAGGGGCACACCCATAAGCGGGGTGTCGGGTCAAAGCGCCCCCAGTGCAGCAAACACTTGGCCTTCGGGGTCAAATCCCCATCACCCTGGCGTTCGTTCCAGGGGCCGCCAGGTCCCGTGTCCTCCCCCAGGGCGGGGCGGGAGTTCACTCCCCGCACTCGCCGCTTTGGGTTGTGTCTGACGGTCCCTTCTCCCCCCTTGTCGTTCGCTATCGTCCGTCGTCTCGTCGTCGTGCCGTGCTGTTTCTTGGACCCGGCGTGCAGAACCTTTTTCCCGGGTCCTTTAAGCGGCAGGAGGCCCGTCGTTGCCTGTTCCGTACAAAGGTACACGTAGTTCATTTCTAACCGTGCTCATTTCTAATTGTGCTCGTCTCTAGGGGTTCCTGGCCCCCCGGTGGCCGGGAAGAGGCCCAGGATCGAACAATCAGACATGGAAGGATCTTGGCCCCCGAAACAATCAAGAAACTCTCGAAGAATTAAACATAAGCCATGTGTACCCTAGGCCCCTTGTGCAGAAAGTGGCGGGGCCCTCTGGCTGCCCTTCGGGCTCGACTTTCCCCCCGTTCCGCTCGGTCGTCTCGCCCGCGGGCCGCGCGCACGGGGCCCCCGTGGGAGGCGACGGGCGCCCCAGTGTGGCACCCGGAGCCCCACGCGTTGGGGCAGTGTCGTGGGCTCGTGTGCTTTCGGCATGCAGCGCAGCGGCGGTGCTCAAAAATCCTCCTCCTCCTCCTCCTCCTCCTCCTCCTCCTCCTCCTCCTCCTCCTCCTCCTCCTCCTCCTCCTCCTCCTCCTCCCTCCCTCCCTCCCTCCCTCCTCCCTCCTCCCTCCCTCCCTCCCTCCCTCCCTCCCTCCCTCCTCCTCCTCCTCCTCCTCCACCTCCTCCTCCTCCTCCTCCTCCTCCTCCTCCTCCTCCTCCTCCTCCTCCTCCTCCTCCTCCTCCTCCTCCGCCTCCTCCTCCTCCGCCCCTCCTCCTCCTCCTCCCTCCCTCCCTCCCTCCCTCCCTCCCTCCCTCCTCCTCCTCCCTCCTCCCCTCCTCCTCCTCCTCCTCCTCCTCCTCCCCTCCTCCTCCTCCTCCTCCTCCTCCTCCTCCTCCTCCTCCTCCTCCTCCTCGTCTCCTCCCTCTTCCTCCTCCGCGGCCTCCCCTCCTCCTCCCCTCCTCCTCCTCCTCCTCCTCCTCCTCCTCCTCCTCCTCCTCCTCCTCCTCCTCCTCCTCCTCCTCCTCCTCCTCCTCCTCCTCCTCCTCCACCGGTCCCCCGCGGTGCCCCCACGCCTGCGGCGGATCCCGGCGGACCCGCGCGACTGCACGGCCCCAAACGGCCAAACAGAGTGGCCCGAGACGGCTGCAAACCGCCCTATAGGTCCAACCCGTGATGGCCCAGCAGCGCCCCAGAGAGCGAAAGATGCGCTCCTACTAGGACTCCAGCGGGAGGCGTGCACCCCAGACGGTCTGACCTTCGACCTCGCGCAGCCTCCCGCTCCCTCCCACCCTCCTGGCTCCTCCTTTTCCTCTTCCCCCGCCCCTGCTCCACCTCCCCCCCCGCCCTCACCATCCCCCACCTCCCGCCCCGTTCCCTGCCCAGGCCAGGAGGAAGAGGAGCGGAGGAGAATGGGAAGGGGGAGGAGGGTGAGAAGGAGGAGGAGGAGGAGGAGGAGGAAGAGGAGGAGGAGAGGGAGGAGGAGGAGGAGGAGGAGGAGGAGGAGGAGGAGGAGGACGAGGAGGAGGAGGAGGAGGAGGAAGAGGAGGAGGAGGAGGAGGAGGGGGAGGAGGACGAGAAGGAGGAGGAGGAGGAGGAGGAGGAGGAGGAGGAGGACCTCCGCTCCCCCTCATCCTCCCCTTCCTCTCCCTGCCCAGGCCAGCTTCCGAGGGCCACAGGCCCCGCCCCGCGTGGCAGCGCAGCGAACCTTGCGCGCGCGCAGGCAGAAGCTGCTGCGTGCGCCCTCGCCACGGCGCCTCCACGTCAGGCGGAGGGCAGCTGAGGCTCGCTCGCGTTCTTCGTCCCCGCACCCGGGCGCGCCCCGTCCCAGATCCCCGACGTCGTTTTTTTGTCCTGGAGTGGACCACCGGTGGTCCGGACTCCTTCGTCCTGCATGGACCAGGGACTGGCGACTGCATCCAAAGTCGTTATTGGACGGTCGCGTGGCCCAGCGGGGGCGCACGGAGGCCGAGGACAGCGACAAAAAACAGCCCGTCATGACGTCTTCATGACCCGCAGGGGTCTGGGGTCTGGGGTCGATGCCCCCGCTACCCCTAAGGGATATTTTCGACGAAAAATAAAAAATACCAAAAAATATTTGAAAATTGTCAAAAAAAATCCGCCGGCCCCCTTGTGGGGCCACCAGGCTGTAGGCGCGGGTTCGCAGTCTCCTGTACCAGTTGTAGCTTGTAGTTTCCAGTGTTACAGTTCTGCTTCTTGCTGGTTGCTGTAACTAGTTGATTGACCGCGCGAGGGGGGGGGAGGCCCAAACCAGATTTTTAGCGTCTCCTGGGCGCGTTGTCTGAATTGCTGGGGGGGCTCGAAATCGACACCCCTCACGCAGATCCGCGGGGTCAGGGTCCAAAAACACATGGGATTTGCCACATTTCTGAAATTCGGTGCCACTCCTCATGCAAATCCGCGGAGTCAGGGTCCAAAAACACACGGATTTGCCACAGTTTTGAAATTCGGTGCCACCCCTCACGCAAATCCGCAAGGTCAGGGTCCAAAAACACAGGGGATTTGCCACAGTTCTGAAATTCGGTGCCACCCCTCACGCAGATCCGCGGGGTCAGGGTCCAAAAACACAGCGGATTTGCAACATTTCTGAAATTCGGTCCCACCCCTCACGCAGATCCGCGGGGTCAGGGTCCAAAAACACAGCGGATTTGCAACATTTCTGAAATTCTGTGCCACCACTCACGCAGATCCGCGGGGTCAGGGTCCAAAAACACAGCGGATTTGCAACATTTCTGAAATTCGGTGCCACCCCTCACGCAGATCCGCGGGGTCAGGGTCCAAAAACACAGGGGATCGGTGCCACCCCTCACGCAGATCCGCGGAGTCAGGGTCCAAAAACACATGGGATTTGCTACATTTTTGAAATTCGGCGCCACCCCTTACGCAGATCCGCGGAATCAGGGTCCAAAAACACAGGGGATGTACCACATTTTTGAAATCCGGTGTCACCCTTCACGCACATCCATCGCAAGGCGTGGCAACCCAAACTGCGAGAATTCCCTCGGCCCTTTAATCGCAAGGTGTGGTAACCAAGCCCGTAAACCATACACGTCTTACCAATCGCCAGGTGTGGTAAAACCTCTTGTTATCAGCTGGTTTTGCAGATTGCGAATCGGCTTCGCATGAAGTTTCGATACTGCTTCACGACAGCGCCAAGGCCTCATGACTTAGCTCTTCCATGGCCCATTCTCCGAGAGAGGGGGCCGGCGGCAGGGGGCGAAGCCCTTACGGATATTCCAAAAAGTGTCCCCGTACTATTTTTGACTATTTTTGAACATTCCCCCTGTAGAGGGACAGGCACGACTTCACGTTACCCCCTCCCTGCCATGAGTGGTTCTTGTAAACGGCAGAACCGTGCCTTCCTTCGCGTTGCACGTTTGTTCCCGAGTTCCGGCGCCGTTCTTGTTTCCAGCTCCGTCGCCGACGTTTCTTCGGTTCTGGTTCCTGCTTCAATTCGAAAGCTGTTGTTTTAACCCTTTCGGCGAACATCTTTATACGGTGAGGGCATTAGCACTTCGAGGGTGGGCGGACCCACCCGCGATTTGTATGTCATGCAGAGAAGCGCAGGCGGGGCCCCCAGGAACCAGCCCTCAAACTAGGGCTCGACGCCCCGGGGCCCGCTGCCCCCGCGCGCAGCCGCTGCCGCCGCGCCCAAAGCACACAGCAGCGGGCGGAGGACACTCACGCCCGCTGGCCTCGGACACCTCGCGGAGCTTCGAGGCCGCGATCTCGCCGCACGGCCTGGATAGCTCCACGCAGAAAGCCGTCACCAAGCCGCCCAGCTCCTGCTGCCTCGCGCGGGCGGGCTCGGCGGGGCCCTCGCGACGGAGGCCGCGGCCGCGACGACCGCGGCTTTGCACTTGTCCCTCCGCCCCTGGGCCTCCTTCACGAACTGGACAACGAGGGCCCTGGCGGCCGCCTCGGCCCAGGGCGACCACGCCGCGCCCCTGGCTCCCAGCCGCTCGAAGACGTCGAGGACGGCGGCCTGGGAGAAGTCCATGCCCGCGAAGATGTCAACGACGTGCCCCTTGAGCTCGGCCTCCGACCGCACCCTGAAGAAGCCGCTCGCCAGCTCCTCGTCGGCGGCGTCGGGGCAGGACTCGTCGAAGTCCACCTGCAGCTGGGCACCGCCCCCCAGCTTCGCGGCGCCCAGCTCCCTGCCGCTCTGCCCGACCCTGTCGTGCCGCTCAGAGTCGTGCTCGCACTTCTCGCTGGTGCGCTGCTCGACTCTGTTCTCCTGGCTCGGCTCGCCCATCCCCTGCTCCAGGTTCGGCAGCACCTGGCCCGTGAGATCACAGCGCACCCGTTGCTCGTCCCTGCGCGCTCCCACAGGCCGACCGCCGCCTCCAGGCAGCAGGCCCCGATGGTCACCACAATGCCCTCGATCGCGCCGTCGCCGTCGGCGGCCTCCTTGTCCTCCTTCTTCGCGCCCGCGCCCTTGGCGCTGGAGATTGCCTTGGCCAACGCAACCCATGGCCTCACGCCCTGGGTGTCCGATCCGCGCTTGAGGATCTCCATGGCCCCCTCCCCCACGACAGCGCCCTCGTCCTTCACGGTGTGCTGACTGCCGACCGCCTCGACCGTTTCGGCCAGCCGCCAGCCTGCAGCCAATCCCTCCGCGAAAGCCTTCGCCTCCGCGTTCAGGTCGGCTACCTGCCATGTTCCTGGCGCCAGCTCGCATCCTCGGAGCTGCGGCAGCGTTCCACTGCCTCCCGCCCAAACGTCGAGCTCCCCCCCGTCCTCCAGCCCCTCCAGCTCCAAAAAGGCGGGGACGGGAAGCGCCTCCTCACGCTCCTTTTCCTCGCACTCGCTCGGCATGGTCCCCAGCTTCGTGGAGTGGAGCCCGCCCGCCAAGTTGAGCAGCTGCGGCTCGAGCTCAGCCACGTGAATAACCTGCACCCCGAACTCGGGCCACATGCTGCCACCCGAGTAGGTATTCAGCTTCGCCCCCCAGTTCACGCGGAGGGGCGCCGAAACCCACTGCATCTGCTCGCACTCGTTCTCAGCAGCCCTGTTAGCCAAGCCGCCCGCGTCGCCGCTCGCCACGTGCGCGGCGTGCTCCGCCTCGACCAGGAAGCCCAAGCGGGGCCCCCGCGCCGCCTCCGCGATCTCCTCGGCGGACGCCCTGAGGAAACCGCTCGGAGGGGCGCAGGCTGCGTGGAGGGCTGCGTTGCGGCGCTGGCGAGACGCTCCCGCCACCCGCCGGCCCTCCACCGCGCTGACCAACGCCGGCCTGGCCGCGCGCTCGCGGTCCTGCCATGACCCTGGCCTGCAGGGGCCCGCCACGGCATGGCACCAGGCCTCCAGCGCTCCCAAGCGCCGCCGCCTGGCCGCCCGCCTCGCCGCAGAGGGGCCCAGCATCAGGATCTCCTGCTGCCTGAGCGCCTTGGGCTGCCAGCTGGCTGGCCGCCCCCCGCAGCCGTTGCGCCCCGCCGACCAGGCCGCCGCCATCGCATAGAGGAGGCGCGCCGCCGCGGGAGACCCAGCTTGAGCCAAAATGGCTACGGACGGTGAGGGCATTTTTTTTATCCTATCACCCTGGGGCTTACCATGCACAGACAAATTCAGCCGCCGTCTCACGGCCCCGCAAACAGAGCTTGCACGGGCCCGCAGCCCACCAGGACCAGACCCCGAAGCGCGGCAACCGTCACTCCGCGCTTTGACCGACTACAGGCCTGGGGTCCGCCACCCTGGCCGCCCTGGCGGCCCTGCCTCGCCCCTGAGCCTCAGCAGCGCTGGCAAAGCCGAAGGAGCCCAGGGCTCCCTCGAGCCCTGGGCGAAACAGCCTCCCTGGGGCAGGCGGGGCGGGTGCCCGATCCCGCACCTCTGGGGGCTCCACGGCGGGGGCTCTGGAGCCTGCAGGGGCCTCAAGGTCCTCCATGCCCTCAGGGCCCGCGACCGTGCCGGGCGCCTCGGCCCACCTGGCACGGGCGGCCGCTGTGGGCCGAGCCAGCTGGTCGATCGGCTGCTTGGATTTCCCAGGCAAGAGCGACTTCGCGAATTCGTTCCGCGCCTGCGCCCTGGAGCCCTTTTTGGCCCTGGGGTCGTCAGCGCGCTGGGCCCCGCTGCAGGCCTCGGCTAGGCCCCTGTGGCAGTACTGGGGTTTCAGGCAATACATCCAGCACGCCACACAAACCAAAAAACTCTGGGCCATCACCGCCTGAAACGCGGGATTCCCGAAGACGGTGGCCGTTGACCTCCCAGACTCCCGACTCGACAGGGTCGTCCTGGGACGGGCGGGCTCGCGAAAAACTCGAAATTGAGCCCCCCGACATTTGGCCAGAGTCGGGGGTCTCCAAAAGGGGCCCTGGGGTCCTCACCTGGCCAGCAGGGCCCGAGGGGGCTCGCGGAGGCGGGGCGGCGGCCGCAGCAGCAGGGGAGGCCCCTGAGGAAGGAGGGGGAAGGGGCTGCGACACAGCCGGCGGGGGCGGGCTCAGTGCGCCCGCGGCCGAGGGCGCTGCCCGCTCCGCCTTCTCTGCGCGGCGGCGCTGGGCCGCACGAAGCAAGGCCGCCGACGCGCTCGACGCGTCAGCGGCTGGCTCACTGGGCCCGACGGGCCCCGCGCCTGCCTCCTTCCTCTTGCGGACCTTCGCGTCGACCTGGCCCTGGGCCTGGGCTCCCTGGCTGGCCGCCGCTGCCGTCGCCAGCGCCGATGCCGCCCCCGAGGCCGCCAATCCGCCAGGGCCACGGGCAGTCGACTCCTCGGCCTCCAGAAGCTGCTCCAGGGCGGGCGACGGAGCGAAGGGGTCCAGGTCCACGAGGTCCAGGGAAGTGAGCGGCCAGGAATCCCTGAGCCCCGACTCGGTGATGTGCACCTCGAGGGCCGCCGCGCACCTGGCCACCTCCTTCGCCCGAGCTAGGCAGCCCTCCAGCCTCAGGGCGTCCTGCTCCGCGATGGCGTGGAATGCCGCTCCTTCCATTGCCCTGGTGTCGGCGCGCCTGTTGCCCACGAGCTCGAAGAGAGTGAGCTCCCCGTCCTGCACCGCGGCCTCGGTGCGGTGGGCGGGCACGTGGCGCATGGTGACGCCCTCCGCTGCATCGCCCACCCTGGCCCACACGTGGGCGTGCAGGGGGCTGGGGCCACAGGCCTTGGTCAGGTTGGAAGCAGCCTTCACCGTGCTCAAGCAGTCGCTGAGCAGCGTGTAGTTCCCGATGATGTCGGCGAGGCCGATGGCGGCAGCGAAGTCCTCTCCCGCCTTGGCCGTCTGCGACGGGAGGTCGCTGGGGGGCACGGCGCCCCGCGCCTCGGCGATGAGCCTCCCCTCGGGCCCGTAAACTATGACGGCCCAGCCAGCGCTCCTGACGTGCGGGAAGTCCCCGTTCAGGCACGACCCGTCGGTGAAGACAAAGGACCCGTCGGGCACCACCAAGATGCCGTCCTCCCACCCGCAGGATCGCCGCGCCCAGCTGTCATCCCAGGCAGGCCTGGCCACCAGGAGCCTGATGTCGGCGAAGAGCCCCTGACTGAAGAGCTCGTCGAAGGGGGGCCCCATGCGGTGGGCCTGCTCCGCTGCCTGTCTCACCTGGTACGGGCAGTAGTCCCGCCTCCAGGTCGCCCAGGCTGGGCACACGTGGTGCCTGTGGTGCATCGTCCCAGGGGCGGCGCCGCAGAGCCTGCAAAGCGGGTCGATCTCTCGCCCATGCCTCGCCAGTCGGGCCTGGGGCCAGCTGGCCAGCGACGCCAAGCGTCTCAAGCAGCCTTTGTGGTGAGCCGTCCAGGTTTCCGACTCCTTGGCGCCGAGGAGCTGGTTGATCGGCGTCCACCACGGCGGCAGCCGCCACTGCCAGAAGGTCTCGGGCCTGCTGACGTACTCCTCGAGCGACGCCGCCTGACGCGTGTCCTCCTTGACCCTGGCGGCGAGGAAGGCGGGCGAGAACCTCTTGACATCGAACTCGCTGCCCCCCCTGTCGGTCAGGACGCGTCCGCCAGCTCTGAGACCCCAGCCGACCCGCCCTAGCGTGAGCACCAGCGCCGAGACGGGGTCGCGCACCGCGGCCCACGGCCTCTGCAGCGAGGCCAGACGGCTGCTGTCCCTGAGGCAGGCCTGCACGGCGGCAGGAGAGGCCTGGCCAGACCAGCTCATGGCCACGAAAGCCTGGACCGCCAGGCCCGTCGCAATCACCAGCGGATCCTGCCTCCAGCCCTGGGGCGCGCACTGCAAGCAGAAGGTCAGCGCCGCGCCCGCCGGCAGGTTGCAGGCGGCTTTCGCCGCAGATATCCTGAGCGCCCTCATGCGCCCAGGCGGGATCCCGTTGATGGCCGAGCCCCACAGGGCCTTGGCAGCGGGGCCTGCCCTCTTGATCTTGGCCTGCCTCATCCCCGGGCCGAAGATCCTGGTGAGGTTGTTGCCCTGCCGCAGCGCCGCCAGCTCCCTGGCCACCTGCGTCCCGACCCTGCGGTGGCTGCCCGCCGTCGCGTCGCCTCCAAGGTCGCGGTGGCCAGCGACGAAGGCTTCGTCGGCGAGGACCCAGTCGGCGTGCTGCTGCAGCTCTCTCCTCAGCTTCACCGAGGAGGCCAGTGCCTTGGTCTTTCCCCAGTTGGTGGGGAGCCGCTTGTCGCCCAGCATGGTGGCGACGCCCTTCGCGAACCTGGCGATCTGCTCGACGACCAGCCTGCGCGCGCCGATGCCGTGGCCCGAGATGTCGTCAATCACGTTGGCTACCCTGCCAATTGGCAGCAGCTTCCTCGACTGCAGCAGGAGGTCGCACAGCATGATCCTCGCCATGGTCGTCGCACAGGAGCATCCAGCAATGACGGTGTCGTCGATGACCAGCTGCTCGCTGAGGGCCAGGTCGGCCCTGGCCCTGCGGGGGCCCGAATACAGCACGCACAGCGCCTGGACCAACCCAGTGTTGAAATCGCAGCCCCGCGCCGCTTCGAGGAGCAGCCCGTGGCTGATCTGCTCGTAGAACTTGCTGATGCCGAAGTAGACCGACGCAGCCTCGAAGTTCTTCTCGCGCGCCAGGCCGAGCAGGAGGTTGTGGATGTAGGCCGCCCTGTCACAGCAGGTGTCCGAGTCTGCCCCCCAGTATTCGGGGAGCTTGTGGTCCCGCTCCCAGCCCGCGCAGTACTTGCGCCTGATGCGGCTCCAAATGCGCAGCCACATGCAGAGGGGCCCGATCGGGCGGCGGCCCCCGTCGGGCTTCCCCAAGAAGACGATGATCGTGGTGAAAAGCTCCGACGGCTGGGGGTGCCGTTCCCAGGCTGCCAAGATCTCAGCCAGCCTGTCCGCGCACACCCTGCCTAAGCTGAGGATGAGCCTGGGGTGGAAGGCGCCCCATCCCAGAGCCGTCTTCCTGGGAAAGGTCTTAGCCGCTGCCAGCACATCCTCCGCCGTGATGGCGTCCAGACCCAAGGGCTCGTCCCAGTTCTCGGGGCGGGCGCTGGCGGAGCCCTCCTTGTGCCAGAGCGCCTTCCACTCCTGAAGGATCCTGTCTAGGGCCTGCTGTCCGACCAGCGGGACTGGGGGGGCCTCGCCCTCGCCAGGGCCGAGAATGGAGCAGGTCTCGAGGTTGGCCTGCGTGCTGATCGCGTGGGCGCCCTTGCCGTTCCCACTGAGGGCCTCGGCCATGAACTCCTTCCAGCGCTGCCTGGCGAGCTTCACGCCCTCCCTGCGCTTGAACTCAGAGGCGGCGCCGATGGCCTGGAGGAAGATGCCGCCCTGCTGCGACCTGTCCGAGATCTCCGCCAGCATCGCCGCCATCTTGGTGCCGCCGAACATCTCGCAGCCCTCTGCCCCAAACTTGGGGGCCAAGCCTAGGGCGGCCTCCTGCAGACGCTTGACGTGCTTGCGGTGCCCAGGCGAGGGGTGGGGCACCGACGCCGCGGCCGCCAGCTGAGTGGCCAGGCGTCCCAAGGTGATCCAGCAGCGCGTTAGCGGGCTGGTCCTGCGCACCTCCTCCGAGCGCAGGAGGTGAATGAGCTGCTTGGGTACCCTCTTAAGCCCCTGCGCCCTGCCTCTGTACTTGGCGCCGTCCTTGATGCCGAAGAGGTGTATCAGGCGATCCTCAGCCTGGTCGAAGAACTCAACGATCGCCTTGTTTGGGCTCCCACTCTCGTCCAGGAGCGGCGCCTTCCAGTCCGTCAGCGAGTCCTCCTCCTCTGGCTCAGGCTGGATCCCCATCCTGCTTCGCCGCAGGCAGCTCGAAAGGCTTGGGGCCTTTCTGCACCCAGACACCTGCCTGGCTGCTCAGCTTCTCGAAAGTGAGCCTGACGGGGGCGTGCGGGTGCGCAGTCGCCTGTCTGAGCACCGACACCTTCGGCCCTAGCCCCGCCAGGACGTCCGAGATCACGAAGAAGTCGTATGTGCTATCTCCGCAGGTCGGCTCGTCAGGCGCCACTATCACCGCCCCCACCGCGCGTGGCCACCACGAGCTGCTGAGGAGGCTGGGCTCCAAGTTCCAGTCTGCCCCCACTACGAAGGGCCCCCGCAAGCCCAGGAGGAAACCCTGCAGCTCACTCAAGAGTTCCACGTTGGCCTCATTGAGCTTGATCGAGCACTGCAGGCACAGGCTGACGCACGCCACGACCAGGTCCCCGAAGGCGACGCGCCTGGACACGATCCTTGAGGCGTGCTGGCCCCAGACCTGGTCGATCGAGGCCACTCCGCGGTGCTCACCGACCAGCACGGCGACCCCCGAAGAGACGGCTTGGACCGCCGTCCCCGTGCTGCGGCACTCTCCGAAGGCCGCGTTGATGCCGTTCCGCTTGCACCAGGCACGGGCCGAGCCTTCAGCAAGCGCCGAGGTGAAGCGGGTCTCCTGGATGAGGTACACGTCGTCCCTGACCTTCTCGTCCAGCAGCTGCTCGAGGGCCGTCTGGGACTCGGCCCAAGTGGAGCCGTTGATGCTGAGGAAGCTGGCGCCCTGCTGCGCCGAAGGCCGCACCAGCTTGGCCAGCTGGAGCCAGGCGGCCGCGGCGGGCACCGCCGCGCCTGCCGCCTCAGCCCTGGGCTGGGGGCGGCGCTTCGCCGTGCAGACGAGGTCAAAGGGGGGACTCACGCCCGAGCCTGTAGCCTCGCCATCCTGAAAGAGCAACCCACTATTACCTATGGGCCCTCGGCTGGACTGCGGACCGCCAGACCCTTGGCCTCGCTGCTCCTCCAGGCTCCCGTTGGGCCTGGGGTCAAAGGTGCCGCGGCCGCTTGCCTGCAGCCCAGAGCGCGTCCAAGGCGTCGCGCAGCTTGCGCTTGGCCTCATCTCGCTGCTCGGGGGTCGCTTCACGGAGTGCTGCTGAGGCTGCGGCGTACTCCTCGTGCTTCTCCTCCCAGCCTTCTCCTCCCAGCAGCTCCATGTCGATGTCGTCTGATTCTGGCACTGGTTTGTGCTGGCCGCCTGCGTCTGCCTCCCCAGCAGCAGGACCAGGAGGAGCAGCAGCGGCCCTGGCAGCGGCAGCTGCCTTCTTGCTGACGCTGGCTGCGGTCTGCAAGCGGGCCAGGACCGCGAGGGCGTCCTTGGCCTCCTGGCTGGCGGCGACGTCCTCGTCCAGTCCAGCTGCGACTGCCAGAATCGGGTCGGGGAACTCGCTGGCCTGCAGCTTGACCAACTTGGCCTCCCCCTCGGAGAGCTTCTGGTTCTCGTCACCGAGCGAAGCCCTGAGCTCCTGGAGCTCCTTGTCGAGTGCGGCCTGCTGCTCCAAGATGGCTGCCTCGCGGGACTCGAGCTTCTTGATCTTGTCGCGCATGGCCTTGACCCTCCAGCGCTGCGTCTGAGCAGTAGGCTGTTTGCTCTCAAGCGTCTTCGACTCCGCAGCCTTCTCTGCCTCCTCCACCGCGCTGGTGTCAAGCCCCTCCTTCGCCAAGAAGGTGCGCACGACCTTGAAGGAGATGCCAGCACTCGCCTCGGCCGACTTCCTGGGCGGGGGCTTGCGCCCCTTCCAGGGCTCCGTCGGGGGCGGGGCCTCGCCCTTGAGCTCTGCCACCTGCTTCTGCAACTGCTGCAGCTGCGCCAGAAGCTGTCCCTGTCCTGGCGGGCCCTGCGCCCAGGCCCCGCGCGGGCGAGACGTGTTGGGTGCTGGCCCGTTGGCTGCTGCTGCCGAGAGCTTGGCTGCCTGCACCACGTGGGTGGGAGCCGCCTTCCAGCACTGGGTCTGAAGCTTCTTGCACCTATTCCATAACCAACGCCCCCTCCGGAACGTTGTCGATATCAGAATCAAAATGTTTAGAAACTGTTTCGCCATGCCGTTTCCAATCTCCACAGAATCTTGGCGGCGCGCAAATCGGGGCAGGGGGAAGGGGGACAACTTCTTAAAAGAAGGCTGCCTCTTAGAGAGCGCCGGCCTAAAGCCCGCGCCCTGTAAGAAATTAACTCCTTCTAAGAAGCCTCCCCCTCCCCCTACCCCGCCCCCCTCCGCGCGTGGGTAGACAGAACTACGAAGGTATCCGTCTCCCCCTCTGCACGCCGCCAAGGGGCCCACCTGGGCCCGCGCGGGGCCATCCCAGCGAAGTTGGGGCCTCGGGGCTATCTCGGAGGGCATCGGCCGTGATCGGCCCCGCGCTGTCGGAGCCCAACAGAGACCGCCCCTGGGAGCCCTCCCGAGGCGGTGCCGCAACGCTCCTGGGGCCGTTTTGGGGGTCCTCGTGTGCCCCTGTTGGGACCCCCGTTGAAGGCCTGGAAATTGGCACCAACACCAGAACAGAGGGTTGCCTCCACATGGGGAAGATGATCCTGGATTTCGGTGCTGGTGGTAATAATTCGGCCACCTTGGAAGCCAGAATATTAATTACCACCATCACCGAGATCGGGATCGTCTTCCCTCGGCAGAAGCACACCGCCGATCTTGGTGTTGGTGTCAACCTCTGAGCCTGCGACCCCGTGCGCGCCGCCAACGGCCCCCGCCCCCGCGGCTCGCGCAGGGCGCCGCCTGGGGGAGCCACAGCCAGCGGGCGTCGTCCGGCCGCGCGGGGCGGCAGGCAGGCAGGGCGCCGCCCCGCGGCCTCGGCGCGGGGGGGCGGCGGGGGGCGAGGGAGGGAGGGAGGGGAGGGAGGGGACGCCCCAGAGATCCAACGTACTGAAAAAATCAAGACGCAGGTTTTTCGTAATTTTCGACCTCTAGAGGCCCTCGCCGGGCCCCAGGACCGTCAAAAAACGACTCAGGATGAAAAACCAGTCCTGGGGAATGGGTCGAGACCTCCAGGGACCCCGCATTGAAAAAATCACGACGTCGGATCTCTGGGGCACGGGGACACACTACGGTGAGGGCAGCCATCTCTCCGCGCCCGAAGGCTCGCACGCATCAGAAGGATTCACGCTGGTGGCCCTTGCGCCCGCGGCGGGTCACCGCCTCCCCGCCTGTCAACGCGCTCGCCGGTGGCCCTGGCATGCTTGGCGGGTCGCCACATTCCCGCCAAAAGGAAGGAAAGAAACCACGGGCCCTACCTCTCCCATGCCGCTCTGACCGCTCTCGCGGCCCTGGACTCAGGGCCGCCTTGCGGCCTCGCTCGATCGCCGCCTCAGGCGATGCGAGGCCACGAGACGCCAAAACTCCGCCCGCCCCTCGCAAGACGAGGGCCTGCTGCCCCGTCGCGCTCGCCGAGGGACGGGGGCGGGTTGGGAGAGCCAGGGCCGCTGCCTCATCGGCGCCCGGGGCGGCCGCCAGCCTGCTGGACTGAAGGCCTGCCGCGGCACCGAGGCCGCTCGCCCGCTGCCGTTTGCCGCCCCCGGGAACGAGACCTTCAGAGATGCCGCTGCGGGCCTGGGCCCTCGAGCCTTCCTGGAGCGGACCTCGGCTCCGGAGCGGGGCTTGGCCAGGCCGCGGAAAGCACGGCGGGGCTGGCAGCAGCGCAGGCACCAGCGCGCGCAAGCTGGCGTGTAACCTCCCTCGGAGACCTGGCCGAGCACATGCGCCTGCACGAGAAGATGGCCCTGGACCGACCCAGTGGCCGTCAAAGCCTCGGCCCCGCCGGGGGGGGGGGCGCCGCGGCCGAGCTGGAGGCGAACGAGCTGGGGGGAGCCCCCCCCGTCCAGGCGTCAGCACAAAGCTACCGGGGCCGGGCAGGGGCACAGCCGCCGCAGGACGCTTGCGGGCCGCCCTCCGCTCGGGTCCCGCAGCACCGGGCTCACTCCATGCACCGTCTCCCGTACCTCGCACACGGCGCTGCCGCAGCCGCCGCCGCCATTACGCCCGCGGCGGCGGCCAGGTGGGGGGCATTTCCTTTTCCCAGCATCATCCCCGTCCCTTCTCCGCGTTTCCTCCCCCACCTCCCCCTCCCCACCCTGCTCCCTCCCCCTGTTGCGGTCGATGTCGGCCACAGCCTCGCGACCTATGTACGCTGCGAGGGGCAGTCCATCTCCAAAGTTTCGAAGTGGAGCCCAGGCCGGCGGACAACTGTCCACCTCGGAGAGTCGCGGGGCTACGGGTGCACGCAAAGGAAGACGATTACGCAGAGCATTCTGGTAGCTCAAGTGGAACCCCTGGGCCGCCTCCCTTGAAACGCGTCCTCGGCACGTGCTGCATCAAAACAGCCGCCCGCCCCCACGTCATCTTCGCCCGACGTCCACCTCTCATCCTCACAAGCTCGTCATCACGTCCTCCGTTCCTCCGCGACCTGCCTCCAAGCGACCTCCTCCCTTCCCCCCCCACCCTTCCACCATCATCCTCCTTCATCGTTCTCCTCCTCCTCCTCCTCCTCCTCCTCCTCCTCCTCCTCCTCCTCCTCTTTCCTCTTCTCCCCCTCCTCCTCCTCCTCCTCCTCCTCCTCCTCCCCCTCCTCCTCCCCCTCCTCCCCCTCCTCCTCCTCCTCCTCCAATCCTTTTCCTAATGACTAGCTCCTCCCTGCCGCGCCCCGAAGCCAGTCGAGAGGGGGAGGCTGGGCGTGTCGCCTGAGACCTCCTCATCACTGGCGCGCGTGAAACTTAGAAGCTGGCAACCGCGTCATACGTGGAGGGCGAGTGGTCTTCGACATGTGGCTCTTGTCTTAGCGCCGCTGCAAGAGCCTCACGGACTGAGGACGGGTCGTCGCCAGAGCGCCGCGCACGCTCGTATTAAAAGTTTGCAAGAGCTTCACGATTAAGGGCGGATCGCGTTCAGAATGTGGCTTTCGGCGCCGCGCACAAGTCGATTCTAAGAGTTACAGGTTTCGCTGATTGAGTGCGGCTCCTTTTCACCATGTGGCTCTCGCCGTAGCGCCGCGCACATTCGTTTCAACAAGTTGCAAAAGTTTCGCGTATGCTCATGGTCAGCGTAACGAAAGCAGCGTTTTGTAACGATTCGGGACGGTCATGTTGCAACAGTTACGTTGATTCGCGGTTTTGGAGTCCCAGGAACGGCATTCTGGCACGATTCAGGATCGTGCAGACGCAACGGTCAGATTGACTCTTGGCGTGAAGTCCTGAGAATGGTGATTGGGCACGCTTCAAGACTTCACACGGCTGTCTCCCAACGGGCACCTCCCTCAGTGGAAGTGAATGTTTGTGAGGGCTATGAAGAAGTAGCTAGGAGGGAGGGTGTTGGGAGTCTTGGGTTAACACTGGTCCTCTACCCCCCACTACTCCTCCTCCTCTTCCTTCTCCTCCTGCCCCTCCTCCTCCTCCTCTTCCTCCTCTTCCTCCTCCTCCATTCCTTTCCTTCTGAATAATTCCTCCCCGGCGAGCCCCGAAGCCGGTCGAGAGGGGTGGCTGGGCGTTTCGCCTGAGACTTCCTTCTCATTCACGAGCGTGAAACTTAGAAGCTGACAACCGCGTCACATAAGGAGGGCGGGTGATCTTCAACATGTGGCTCTCGCCTCAGCGCCGTGCGCACTCGTCTTCACCATTGTCCAAGAGCCCAGCCTCCTCCTCCTCCTCCTCCTCCTCCTCCTCCCCTTCCTCCTCCTCCATCCCTTTCCTTCTAAATAATTCCTCCCCGTCGCGCCCCGAACCCGCTCGAGAGGGGTGGCTGGGCGTTTCGCCTGAGACGTCCTTCTCATTCACGAGCGTGAAACTTAGAAGCTGACAGCCGTGTCACATGAGGAGGGCGGGTGATCTTCAACATGTGGCTCTCGCCTCAGCGCCGTGCGCACTCGTCTTCACCATTGTCCAAGAGCCCAGCCTCCTCCTCCTCCTCCTCCCCCGCCTCCTCCTCCTCCTCCTCCTCCTCCGCCTCCTCCTCCATTCCTTTCCTGTCGCCTCAGACTTCCTTCTCCTTCACGAGCGTGAGACTCAGAGGCTGCCAACCGCGTCACATGAGGAGGGCGGGTGATCTTCAACATGCGGCTCTCGCCAAAGCGCCGCGCGCAGGAGGAGGAGGAGGAGGAGGAGGAGGAGGAGGAGGAGGGGGAGGAGGGGGAGGAGGGGGAGGAGGAGGAGGAGGAGGAGGAGGGGGAGGAGGAGTCTTCACCAGTCTTCGAGAGCCCAGCGGAGCGAGGGCGGGCCGCGTCCAAAAGTGCGGCGCCCTCGCCTCGGCGCCCCGCCGCGCACGCGCCTGAAGCACGCGCAACGTCTTCACGGACTGAGGGCGGGTCGTTTTCGGAATGCGGCTCTCGCCTGCGCGCCGCGCACACTCGTCACAACACTACTCCAAAGCCTGGCGGATGGAGGGCGGCTCGCTTGCAGAACGCGGCTCTCGCCGTGGCGCCGCGCACGCGCGCTCCCCTAAGCAGACAGTGTGCAGGAACTTCGGGGATCCCGGGCGGCCCCTGCTCAAACAAGGGCGCTCGCGCCTGAGCGCCGTGCACCTCCGCTTCAACACACACTGCAGGAGTTTCACGGGGTCCCATGGCCAACCTTCCAGAGGCGGCGTTTGGGAACGACGCAAGACGGTCAGGGCGCCACGCTGATTCGCGGTGCCGGAGTCCCAGGGATGGGCTTCTGGCACGATATAGGATCGTCACGACGCAACAGTCAAGTTGATCCGTGGCGTTGAAGTCCTGAGAATGGGGACTTGCCGCGCTTCAGGACCTTCAACCGATTGTCCCCCAGCGGGGCGCTTCCCTCAGTGGGAATGAGTCCTTGCAGGGGCCTGTGAAGAGGAAGCTTGGGGGACGAGATATTCCAACATCGTTAGTGAGTCTTGGATTGATCCACGTCTTCCTCCTCCTCCTGCTCCTCCTCTTGTCCCCGCCTCCCCCCATCCATCCTCCTCTAACCCTCCGCTCCTTCCTCCCTCCCTCCGTCCTCATTATTCCCATCCTCCTCCTCCTCCTCCGCCTCCTCCTCCTCCTCATCATCATCATCATCATCATCACCCTCCTCCTCATCAGCCTCCTCGTCCTCCCCCTCCCCCTCAACCTCTTCCTCTCCCTCCTCCTCCTCCTTCCTCCTGCTCCTCCTCCTCCTCCTCCCCCTCCTCCTCCTCCTCCTCCTACTCCTCCTCCTCCTACTCCTCCTCCTCCTCCTCCGCCTCCTCCTCCTCCTCCTCCTCTTGCCCACCCCCGCTCGGCCTTCCTCGAACCCTCCCATCCGTCCTCCCTCCCTTTCTTCCTCATTATCGCCCTCATTTTCCTACGTCTCCTCCACCGTCTCCTCCTCCTCCTCCTCCTCCTCCTCCTCCTCCTCGCTTCCCCTACTTGCCCTGGTCGTGCAACCCCACCCCCCCTTTCTCCATCCTGCCGCCTCTCCACCCCTCTTCCCTGCAAGTGGCAAGGTCATCCCTGCCTCACCACCAAACGCCTCGTCAGGGGTGCGCAGGCGCGTCGCACCGAAAGTCCTAACCGTTCCTGCTATTGACACTCGAGCTGCCCACACGAATAGAGGCAGGCCGGTTTTCAAAATGGTCATCTCGCCTTGGCGCCGAGCGCACGAGGAGTAAACCACTCTAACAGCTACACAACTGGAGGGCGGTCCATATTTCAATCTGGGGATGGTGCCTGGAACTTACTCAACCAAGAAGTTCCCGGCTTTACAAGCGCGCCACAGGTGTACAGATGGAGGAAGAATCGTTTTCAGCATGGTCCTTTCGCTTGAGACCCCTGCTTGATATTATGACCGGAAGCCTGGACGTGTGCAATAGCTGCTCAAAGGAGGGGTGGATCCGGTTCAAAGCAGGCCTGCTACTGGGCACTTCCTTAATCTGTATGGCCCCACCTTGTCGCACTCTTCTGGCTCAAAGGATGGGTCAGGAGGGGGAGGGGGAGGGGGATGAAGAGGAGGACGAGGAGGAGGTGGAGGAGAAGGAGGAGGTGGAGGAGAAGGATGGGGAGGAGGAGAAAGAGGAGGAGGAGGAGGAGGAGGAGAAGGAAAGGGAGGAGGAGAAGGAGAAGGCGGAAAAAGAGGAGAAACTCCGTCAAAACAAAACTCCTGCCTTCATTGCCGGCCCACGGGGGCTCGTCGTTCAGACGGGGGGGCAGTTCGCGCGGACGGGAGAGGTATCGCAGCATCGATGGCACATCGCGAGTTTGCTCTAGTCCTCGACATCCTCCTCCTCCTCCTCCTCCTCCTCCTCTTCCTCCTCCTCCTCCTCCTCTTCCTCTTCCTCTTCCTGCTCATCCCATGTTCACTCATCCCCCTCCCCCCAAACCCTCCTCTCCTTCTCCATCTTCCTTCTCCTCCCCTCCGCCTCCCCCGTCCTCACCCCTTCTCCCACTCATCCCCCCCCTCGCCTCGGTCACCTTCCGCATCCCCCTCACCCCTCTACTCCTCTTCGGGCCCCATCGGTCCTCATCCTTCCTCCTTCTACTCCTCCTCCCCCCTTTCTCCGCCCCTCTCCCTGACGCTGACGTTGATGGCACTCGAGCCTGTCAAACTACTCTGGGGACCGATACCATAACTACTCTGGGACAACCCGAGAGGGAAAATCCATAACTACTCTGGGACCGATACCCGTCTGGAGCTACTACCATCGGGGCCACAGAGACCTGAGGTGAACGTGGTGTAATAAGTGTTGCGTTGCAGTAGTATTAAATTGCCAGGACGGGCTGGTCCCCATATTCGGTCGCCGAGGTCTTCCCTCGTGGCGTTGTTCGATCAGCGCAGCCGGCTTTCCCCCCGCCCTCGAGGCTTTCGAGCAGGCGCTGCCGGCCCCTCTCAAGCGGCGCTCTGCCACCAGGGAGGGCGATGATGATGATGATGATGATGATGATGATGATGAAACGCTCTCCAATGCGGTTCCGTGGACCCAGACTGGACAAACAAAGCACCAGAGGCTATGAGGCCGCCCGATTTCGGCCGCCACACTCCTGGAGAAGTTTACTGGCCAGATCTTGTAAAGTTTGGGGATCTCGGGACCCTTCCGGGGACAGGCGGGCGGTCCACCCTGTCTGATCCCAGCGAATGATCCTGCCCCTGGCTGACCGAGTAAAAGTTTTGGATGACTGGGAGGCGGGGGAGACCCAGACCTGTCTCTGGGACTGCACCCACTTAAACCCCTGCTCCCTGAAAGTCTGACTACTAATGCTATCTGGATGTCGCTGCATGTGTGAAAGCCAGGACACGCTACCCACAAAAGCCTGCTTAGCCCAGTGGGTCTTGATCAGGCCTTTCATGGCCCGAGCTCGTCTAGTCTTGAACTGGGCTGGCGATTCGTGTGGCTGCCTACGGGTCCTGAGCATCCAACCCAAGATCTTGAATTGGAGGCTGTCTAGTGTCCTAACATTAGAATTCGATGGACTCCAAACTGCTGACCTAGACCGAAGAATGGCACAAGCCACGGGATCGAATTTAGAAAGCCGCGCGGGGAGAGGAATGAGGGGATTGCAGAGAAATCTAGAATTGGACCAGAAGGCTCTCAGGATGGAGTCGCAAGCTTTTCCTATGTCCGTCACCGTCGAACCAGTTGCAGCCAGAACGGGCCCGAGAACACGTAGCTCATGAACCTGTTTCCAACTGAAACCTTTGGGGTCCACGAAATCCCGGCCGGGCCTGAACGCCGGGGATGCCTTGATAACGCACTTTGGGCTCGGCTTCAAATCCAAGGAGTGCGCCTGCAGGAGAGCGGTCTCGAGTTCCATCATGCGGTCGATGGCTTCTTCAATGGACGGCCCAGAAGTAAATAGGTTATCGCTCCACGACGCCATGCACAATCTGCTGCCCGAAAGCTGGAATCCAACCTCCGAGCGAAGCCATCTATCGCGGCACAACATCACACTGTCCTCGATGGAGATTCTGGCAAGGGCAGCGGCCGTGAGGGCACCCGTATGGAGGCCCCGGGTCCTGGCGATGGGGTCCGTGGCGGTCCCGAGGATACGAACAGAAACTTTGGGAACCCGATGAAGACGAATCACGGCCGAGACGATTTCACAAGGCACTCCGCGGCCGAGCAAACCCCGGGCAACTGGTACATATCTTACTCGATCGTCGTGAGACCTGATATCTGCCGACGCGACAGCGGCAGACTCGAGACGATCCCTGCCGATTTTGACCTGGCTGACGGCGAAGAAAAATATCAGTCACCTGCGCGCCCTTCCCAGGCCCGAGGACGTAGTTTTTTATAAATAAAAAAATCGTTGTCTGCAGAATACTTCTCAAGATACGGCTCCAGGGTCTCTAACACGTAGGCGTGGCCCAACTGGGCCATTGCCGGCTGCGGAACGATGACCCGCGTGCCCTCCACCTGCCCCATCCCCTTCTCCTTGTTCCCGATCGTGGCATCAAAGATCACCTGGCTCCAAAAAGCGTCCTCGCACAGAGCACGCCGGAGAGCCGGCAAGATCCGCTCCTGCCAACCAGCAAGACGAATCACCGATACAGCGGCGCCTCTGGAATCGATCTTGGATGGACTACGAATCCTGGCCAAGCTGTCTATGAAAATGGACTGGCAAATCTGGAGCTTCTGGTTGTTAAGAATACCCAAGGATTTCAAAGCAAACCTTTCGTCCGAAACTTCGGCCGGAGGAAGTTGCCACCGTTTCGTGTACTCCTCGAAGACCACCCGAGAACACACGGCAGGATCCACTACGATGCCGCCCGTCGGCGCACTGAAGCCCGTCACCGGCGGCAAAAGCTTCTTGCGTATCCACACTCTGGCCCCCGACGTCCAGTCGGAAACGATCTGACGACGAAGTCGAAAATCTCTCGAAATCTTCAGGCCTCGTAAAAGGTTCCTGTGCCGTTCGACTCGTTCGACCTCCTCTAACGACACGCGGACTTGTCTCCTCAACTCATTGATCCACATCGGCTCGCTCGTACGACGTCGGATCCTAGAAGAACCTGATCTCTGAGTACCCTCCACCACCTCCGCCATCCTGTCCTCCCAGAAATCGAACGAGTCCTGGCACGGGTCATCGTGATAGACGATCCTGGTCCCAAGACAAAAATACCCCGTTGATGGAGACGCGGACAAAGAAAGTGAATCACTTGAAACTCCTCCTTGTCCTCCACCGCCAGGTAACGTACAAAACGGTCCCGGGTAACACCAAACTCCTTCGGAAACTCCTTCGGAAACTCCTCTTTGTCCTCCAACTCCTCCGCGTTGTCGCCAGTCGTCGTGATAAAGAAGCTCAGCAGCAACTGGGTGCGAACGCATGGCGAAGGAGCACACGTTCGTCGGATCTTCTGGTCGCCAATGCGGAGGCCTCCTCTTGTGCCTTGGACGGGGCAGCAGGAAGAGATCGGTGCCCAGGAAAGCGCGGTCCCCGGGAACTCCAGACCATTGAACAAACACATCGACGCTATCCAACTTGCGGGAAGACACATGGTCAATCATCGCTGGGCTTCCACTCTGGCGTCCATCGGGTCTCCTCGTGCAGTGCAGACGGGCATCCGACTCGTTGAAACGCGGCGGCTGAACTCGCAATCCTAAGCCGTCGACAGCTTGAAGGTATCTGGACCACACGTGCTGCCAAGGCTTGAAAAGGTCCGCATGTTTGTCCCCCATCCATGTTAAGATAGCCCCCCTCGGACGAGAACGAGCGAGAGAGATAGCATCAGAAAGACTGTTTTCGAAGTGTCCTCCATGGGCGAGATGGCTGAAAACGATTGACCTCAACATACTCTCTTTAGAATCAGGGCCCCGGGTCGCGAGGTCGATACGACACGACGTATCGCGGACCTCAATGCCCTTCACGTGTGGCCTTGCAGCAGAATGAATTAGCACGGAATAAGCCCAACCACCCTCACCACTGTAATGACGAAGGCGCCAGTGACGGCATCGAAAAGGGCGAAGCTGCGCATCTCCCGCGTCCCGGCGCTGGCGGTGGTCAGTTTCAAACATTGCCAAGATGCCCCAACATCTCAGCTCTAGTGACTTGATAATCTCGGCGATCTCCTCATCCGTCGGGCCCTCGCCTTGGATGTTGATCGCGCCCACAAGTGCATGATGTTGCACTCACAGGTTCATGGCGTCATGCACGCCCTCGGCCCCAAGCTCGGTCTTGATCTGGCTGGCTGGCACGCTAGTGTCCCACTGGAAGGCCCCTTGCTGAACTTTGCCCACCACGAATTGCGTCCCGTTCACCGCACCATGAATTGTCCTCGTCCTGTCGCAGAAGATGGGCTCCACGGGCGTCGAAAGCTTCGGCAGGGCGTCTGCGAAGTAGGTCTTGGCCAAGCCCCAGACCTTGGCGGGAGCTCGCTCTTCTTTTGTCGAGATTGTCCCCATCCAGATGATCTTGTCGTTGTGGTTGCTCCTCTTCTTCATTGCCACGACTCTGTCCGCCACCGCCTGGCCCTTCGCGTTGTCCACAAAAGAGACCTCGACGATGGAGCCAAACGCGTACGGCGCTTTGATCTGGCGGATGTGCTCCTGCGGGCACTGCACTTGATTCAGCAACTCTCGAACATTTCCTTCTAGAACCGTGTCCCGGATGTTCCACCCAAGGTTGGTCACCACAAATGTCGTTCTCTGGCTTCGCGGTGTGGCTAACCAGCGCGGCTGGAACTTCGTAGATGACGGCGTGCCGGCCGTAGAGGACGCGGGACGACTCTTGATCTCCTCGATGGACTTCTGCTGTACCCTTTGCTCCGTGCGGAGTGCCGCCACATCCAGTTGAAGCTGGTCGAGCGCGGCTTGGACCTCCGATTCCTTACCCGCGGGCTCCTCCTGGCGCTTCGACAACTGCTGGATAAGAGCATC
>CAUYUJ010015772.1:155761-160761 GCA_963575745.1 Prorocentrum cordatum | reverse complement strand
GAGCCTCGGCCGCCTGCCCCCCCAGCGGCGTGCTCCCCTAGGAGCTCTCGCCTCTAGCCGACTCGGCTCCCCCACCGGGGCCTCACGCCGACCTGCGGCTCCAGCGCCGCCCTGCGGCGGCTCCAGCTGAACGCACGGTACCCTGAAGGCGTCGCCCGGGCCGTCCAGGGTGATCACGACTCTGGTGTCGCCCAGGAGGCTGGCAACCACCGCCGTCGCACCTGCCAGGGAACCCGCACAAACCCGAACCCGCATGCCAGCGGCCCAGGTCGCGCGAGAGGCCGCGGGCGCCGCCGCCTCCAGAGGCGGCCCAGCGTGCTCCTCGCCCTGCACGTTCTTCTTCTCGTCGCCGTCGGCGCTGGCCGTCGGCGCCGGCCGCCGCCGCAGGCGCGTGCACGAGCACGGAGACCCCTGCGTGCATCTCCGAGCCGCTTCGCCGCCGCGGCCCTTGGCCGCCTCCACCTGGGAGCCGTTGGCCAGGCGGCTGCCCGCCGCGGCAGCGCCAGCTGCGGGGCCCTCCCCGTCGGCCTCGGCCGCCACGCCGAGGCGCCCGCGCCGCCAGCTCCTGAGGCCCCACGCCGAGGCTTCGCACGGCGCCGCCGCCGCCAAGAGCCTGGAGGGCAGGCTCCCGCGGCGCGGCCTCCGCGAGCAGGTCGGAGAGGCGCACGCCGCCCTTCGCCTCGGCAGCGCCCCGACCTCCGCGCCTGTGCCGCCGCCGCCGCCTCCTCGGAAGAGGCGCAGCATCCAGCACGCGGGGGAGGCGCCGCAGGGCGGCAGCGTAGCGCTGCCACCGCGGCGCGCGCGCGCGCGCGCGACAGGCCCTCGGCCGCCCGCAGGAGGCGCACGCCCCGCTGGGGAGTTGGCCTGCGGCCAGGCAGGCAGCGTGGGAGGCGAGGAGGGCGCCGTGCGCCTCCTCCTCCGCGCACCGCCGCTCCGCATCCTGCGTGAGCGCACGGGTCATTGCCACCAGGTGGCGAGCGTGGCCGACCCGAGGCCGTGCGCCCAGTGTGTGCGTGTGTGTGAGTGTGTGTGTGACTGTGTAAACGCGTGTCTGTGTGTGTGCGTATGTGTGTGTGTGCTGCGTGCGTGCGTGCGTGCGTGCGTGCGTGCGTGCGTGCGTGAGTGTGTGTGCGTGTTGTGTGTTGTGTGTGTGTGTTGTGGTGTGGTGTGGTGTGGTGTGGTGTTGTGTTGTGTTGTGTTGTGATGCGTTGTTGTGTGTTGTGTTGCGGTGTGTTGTGTTGTGTTGTGCTGTGCTGTGGTGTGTTGTGTTGTGTTGTGTTGTGTTGTGGTGTGGGGTGGTGTGTTGTGGTGTGTTGTGGTGTGTTGTGGTGTGTTGTGGTGTGTTGTGTATGTTGTGGTGTGTTGTGGTGCGTGCGTGTGTGCTGCGTGCGTGCGTGCGTGCGTGCGCGCGGGCGCGCGTGTGGGCGTGTGTGTTTGTGTGTGCGTGTGCGTGCGTGTGTATGTGTGTGCGTGCGTGCGTGCGTGCGTGCGTGCGCGTGTGTGTGTTGTGTGTGCGTGCGTGCGTGCGTGCGTGCGTGCGTGCGTGCGTGCATGCGTGCTTGTGTGCGTGCGTGCGTGCGTGCGTGTGTGCGTGCGTGTGTGCGTGTGTGCGTGTGTGCGTGTGTCGTGGCGTGTGTGCGTGTGTGCGTGTGTGCGTGTGTGCGTGTGTGTGCGGTGTGTGCGTGTGTGCGCGTGTGCGTGTGTGTGCGTGTGTGTGGTGGTGTTTGTGTGTGCGTGCGTGTGTGTGTGTGTGTGTGTGTGCGTTCCTGTGCGTGCGTGTGTGTGTGTGTTGTTCCTGTGTGTGTGCGTGCGCGTGTGTGTTTGTGTGTGCGTGCGTGCGTGCGTGTGTGTGTGTGTGTGACTGTGCCTGTGCGTGCGTGTGTGTTTGTGCGTGTGTGTGTGCGTGCGTGCGTGCGTGCGTGTGTGTGTGTGTGTTTTGTGTGTTGTGCGTGCTGTGCGTGGTTTGTGTGTGGTGTGTGTGTGTGCTGTGTGTGTTGTGCATACTGTGCTGTGTGGAATTGTGTGCTGTTGTGTCGTGTTGTGGCGTGTTGTGTTGGGTTGTGCTGTGGTGTGCTGTAGTGTGTTGTGTTGTGGTGTGTTGTGGTGTGTTGTGTTGTGTGTGCGTGTGTTGTGATGCGTTGTGTTGTTTTGTGGTGTATGGTGGTGTGTTGTGCGGTGTTGTGTGTTGTTGTGTTGTGCTATGGTGTGGTGTGTTAGGGTGTGTTGTGGTGTGTTGTGGCGTGTTGTGGTGTGGTGTGGTGGTTTGCGGTGTGTTGTGATGTTTTGTGGTGTGTTGTGGTGTGTTGTGGTGTGTTGACGCGTGTGTGAGTGTGCGTGAATGCGTGCGTGCGTGCGTGCGTGCGTGTGTGAGTGCGTGCGTGTGCGTGCATGCGGGCTTATGCGTGCGTGTGTGTGCGTGCGTGTGCGTGTGCATGTGTTTGTGTGTATGTGTCTGTGTCTGTGTGATTGCGTGCGTGTGTGTGTGTGTGCGTGGATGCGTGCGTGCGTGCGTGCGTGCGTGGGTGCGTGCGTGCGTGCGTGCGTGCGCGTGTGTGTGTGTGTGTGCATGCGTGCGTGTGCGTGCGTGTGTGTGTTGTGTGCGTGCGTGTGCGTGTGCGTGTGTGTGTGTGTGCCTGTGGGTGCGTGTGCGAGTGCATGTGTGTGTGTGTCTGTGTCCGTGTGTGCGTGTGTGTCAGTGTGTGAGTGTGCGTGCCTTCGTTCGTGCTTGCGTGCGTGCGTGCGTGCGTGCCTGCGTATGCGGGTGTATGTGTGCGTGATTGCGTGTGTGCGTGCGTGCGTGAGTGTGCGTGCGTGTGTGTGTTTGGTGTGTGTGTGTGCGTGCGTTTGCGTGTGCGTGTATCTGTGTGTGTCTGTGGGTGCGTGTGCGAGTGCGTGCATATGTCTGTGTCCGTGTGTGCGTGTGTGCGTGTGTGCGCGTGTGCGTGTGTGTGTCTCAGTGCGTGCTTGCGTGCGTGCGTGCCTGCGTGCGTACGCGGGTGTGTGTGTGTGTGTTTGCGTGTGTGTATGCGTGTGTGCTTGCGTGCGTGCGTGCCTGTGTGTGTGAGCGTGTGTGTGTCTGTGTGTGCCTGTGTGTGTGGTTGTGTGTGTCTTTGCGTGTCTATGTGTGTCTGTGTGTGTCTCTGTGTGTGTCTGTGTGTGTCTGTGTGTGCCTGTGTGTTGTGTGTGCTGTTTGTGGTTTATTGTTTCGTTTGTTTGCTTGCTTGCTTGTGTGTTGTCTCAGAGCGTGCTTGCTTGTTCGTTTGATTATTTGGTTGTTTGCTTGCGTATTATTGCTCGATGCGTTGACTGTTTGTTTGCTTGCCTTCTTGCCTCGTTGGCTGGCTCTTTGGTTGGTTGCTTGCTTGGTTGGCTGCCTGGTTGTGCTTGTCTGTCTGTGTGCTTGTGCCTGTGTTTGTCTCTGTGTGTGCGAAGGTTTGTGTGTGAGTGTGTGCGTGGTGGGGGGCTGAGCCTCGTTGGAGGAAAACTGCACAGACAGGAACCTCCGGAGGGGTCCACACGGCTTCCTTGCACCGCCGCGCCTGAGGCCGTGCCTCGGGCTTGGACCCGGCACTGCTCCACCGACAGCCTTGGTCGACGAGGCTTAGGTCGGGCCTCCTCCTCCTCCTCCTCCTCCGCCTTGTCCTCCTCCTCCCCGTCCTCCTCCTCCTCCTCCACCTCCTCCTCTGTCCTCCTACAGGCGGATTTTGGAAGAAAGAACAGACAATAGTCAACAAATAATCAGAAGTAGCCAAACGATCACGAGAGTCGTCAACGGACATTTCTGTAACTGTTCTTGAATACTCCTGGGGCATGCCCGACTCGAGACCAGGCTCAAGAGAATGGCAGGGGCTGGGCCGACACATCGGCGCTCTCATCCAGGGCATTGGGTGCATACCATTTCTGCGGCGCACGAATACATACTAGTATTATATGCCCTCCTTGTAGGCGCGCGTGCGACCAGAACATCTAGTATACCCATCTTGGAGTGTATAGTTTCCCCAGCGGTGTGGCAAGAAAGCGCCCGCCACGACACATGGACTAAACAATTTCTCGGTGCGCGCATGGCCCCTGGGGGGGCGACGCAAATATAGTATTAGTCTGTTGGGGTGACGCCGACATCCTACAGTCCCTCAGTCTCTTGCTTCGGGGTGCTACGCAGAGGAGGCAGGCATTCACTTAGGGCAAGTAAATACCTTCGACGACAGAAACCACGACCATGAAACTACGCTCCCAAATTGGAAACGCCACCGCGCAGAGCAGATGGAATATGTCTCCGGGTAAGCTTGCGGGCACGAGACGATCAACCGTGTTTCGGATGCGGTCCCGTATACCTGATTCCTGATTGTATGTCTGTGCGGCTCCCATTTCTAGAACAGGGCTGTACCTAAACGTTGTTCTCCGTCTTGTTGTCGTTTTGTTGATCGTTTTGCTCTACCTGTTTTCATGTACCTCCCTGCCAAAACAAAGCCGAAGTTCAGCAAAACAGCGTTTAGGTCCAGCCTTGGTCTAGAAGTGTCCGCCTTCGAGGGCGCCTCGACACTTGAAGGCCTCCCAGACGGGGTCCGGGCAGATAGGGTCGGAGGATCGCTCCGCATCGCCGATGCATCGGCGGCGTCGCGGATGCATCGGCGCCGTCGGCGTGGAGAAAATCGGGCTCCACGTCGAGCCGCACCGGCGGTGCATCCACTGTGCCGCGCGCCCCTCCGGCCCCATCTACTCGGACCCATCTACTCGGACCTCGACGCCAGAGCCGAGGACTCGGTTGACCCAGCAGGTGGTCCAGCTGAAACAGCGTGGTGCAGTAGGTTTGGGGCAACTGTGTTGAACGCGAAGGTCCAGCAATACGTTTGCGCACCTGGGTGAATTGCACGCCCCAGATCTACAGCAGCCCCACCCCCTTTCAGCTGGACCTGCCCGGTTTCCCCCGGGGCCGTAGGCGACCCGAGGAGGAGGAGGAGGAGGAGGAGGAGGAGAGGAGGAGGAGAGGAGGGAGGAGGGGG
>CAUYUJ010015772.1:127500-153172 GCA_963575745.1 Prorocentrum cordatum | reverse complement strand
CTCCTCCTCCTCCTCCTCCTCCTCCTCTTCCTCCTCCTTCTCCTCCTCCTACTCCTACTCCTACTTCTACACCTACTCCTACTCTTACTCCTACTCCTACTCCTCCTCCTGCGTCTCCTACCCCTCCTCCTCCGTAGCCAGTTTGGCTCAAGGCTGATGCTGCCGCGGGCTGAGCCCGCATTGGCAGAACTGGATACCGCTAGTCCGCGGCATACCCCGATTGTTTTGCAGAGCCTGGTCCGCCCCAGGCCTCTGCGTGCCACTTGCTGCCCGCAGGTGTGCACGTCCGCGCGCCCGCCGCGCGACCGCACTCAAGTTTCCCAGCGCGCCGCGGCATGGGATACGGCAGTGGGAAAGCAGCGGGGTATATTGGATGCAAAGCGTGTGGATATAAGTGGAACTGGAGCGGTAAGACCGAGTGCTTCAAGTGCAAGGCAAAGCTCCTCCCCACCATCGGTGCCCCACCACCACCGCCAGGAGTATGGGCTCAGAATGGCAAGCATTATGCGGGTTGGTCAAACTCGGGACGGCCATGGAAGAAGTGGGCACCGTGGAGACGTTCCACCCACAACGGCGACACGGCAGGCTGGGACAACACGGAGGAGCAGATGTACGACGTCGGGCAACCCGACCCGCTCACCACGGCCTCCCTCATCGCGAGCTTGGCAGCACACCAGGGCGTCGGCGACCAGTCCGACCCCACCATCGCGGCCGCCTTGGACACTCTGCGTTGCAAGGCCCAGGAGGAGGAGGAGAACGCCAAGCCAGCCCCAGCACCGCCCAAGCAGCGTACGGGTGCGCAGCTCCTGGGCGATGCCAATCGTGCGCTCAAGGATCTCGATCATCGCACCGGGAAGGAGAGGAAGAAGCTCACGGACGCGCAGCTGTACTTGGACGACCAGAACGACTACATGGAGAAGTTGGTGCAGCAGCGAGTCGAGGCGCAACAACGGCATCTCTTGGCCCTCCAACAGGCCAACCAAGAATCGGGCATCCTCGTGGTCAAGCCAGAGGAGAAGATCGGCAGCGGTACCCTCAAGGTCAAGTTCGAGTACGACGGCACGCTCTTCGAAGGCCTCGAGGAGTGCGACATTCCCAAGGACGAGATGGACCGCATCATGCAGTGAAAAGGAGAGCTCGAGCAGTTCCAGCAGGAACAGCTCGGCACGCTACAGGCGAAGTTCAAGTACACCGAAGAGATTCATGAGAAGGCTAAGAAGGCGTTGGCAGCCCCCAAAAAGAAGCGGAAGCTACTGGCAGCAGGCGGGGACGGCACGAAGGTGGAGGCAGTCGACGAGGAGCCCCCTGCTGCGGATGCGGCGGCGGCTTCGGCGGCAGCGACGGCACCTGGCAGCAGTCGAACGGGCGGCGTCAACCCTGAGGAGGAGAAGCAGAAGATCCGAGAGGCCAATCAAGCGGCCTTGGAGCAGGCCCGCGCAGAGAGGCGCAAGGCTCGCGAAGCAGATGATAAAGGTGATAATGCTGCTACTGGTGCTGGCCAGTCGCAGGTTTAGCGAGCCTCCGTCCGACCAGCAGCAGAGCGACCTGTTCCAGGTTCTCTTCGGCAACATCACGGAGTGGGGCCCGCAGGTGCAGAACTACATAGAGGGTCCCAACAGCAAGCATTTCGATTTCATCGCGTTCGTGGGGACCCACAAAGGGCCTGCGGATGTGCTCGGTATGAAGACGTTCTTGCAGAAGGAAGGTTAGAAGGCAGCGATCACCCCCGCGGTGCCCAGTGGCAAGTCGCACAAAGGTCTGTCGGCTGGGGAGATGGTCGCCACGCGCACGCATATCCAGGCCACCTCGTTGGAGCACTGGAAGGGCAAGCAGGACAAGCAGTGCGACACGACCTTTGTGGGTTTCTCCCCAATGGTACTCCACCTCAGCATCGGTAATTTCATCCTCATCGCGGCGTACTTGCAGCCGAGTCTGAACTTCACGGGCAGGAATCGAAAAATCATGGCAGTCCTCACAGCTTTTGTAAGATTGCAGAAAGACCCATGGCTTGTGCCTGCAGATTGGAATTGCGTTCCCAGCGAACTACTTGCCTCAGGTTGGATAGAGCAGATGCGAGGAGAGATTGCCACGGGGCCAGAGGGGGTGACTTGCGATAAAGGCACAGGTTCGTTATATGATTATAGAGTGGTCTCGGCAGGGTTCAAGGACGGCCTCGCCATCACCAAGGAGCTCGCGGTACCGTGGGCCACGCATTGTGGGCTACGGATACGAATGGATGGAAAGAAGCAGCGGTGGTGGCACCGCACGTTGGACACCCCAAAAAGTTGACCATCCGAGCCGAGGCCGAAGACGCAGAAGGACATCAACAGCAAGCGGAGCAAGCAGCTACAGCGCCTACAACAGCGACGAGAGGCTCTGGCCCCAGAATTACGACACGGACTCGATCTACTTGAGCAGGACCCAGAGGCAGAGGTTCTGGACACATCCCCGACATCAGAGACGCGAACTGCGGCTATTTCAACGACCCTCTTCAACATCAGCGACGACACCTGGGAGCACGCCAAATGGGGATTTTCTGGTATCCTCTACAGGCCTCACGCCGATCCGACTCGTCGCCACGATACCTCGCTGGATCCCAGGCCCCAGGAGTCTCCTGGCCAGGAGTCCCGGCCCTCAAACAGCTCGCCTAGCCCAGCTCACCTGCGCCACGAATCTACTGGCGGAAGCAGGGAGCTGGGGCAGGGAGCTGGCCCAAGTCTCGGGACCTCGGACATTGCCCCCAGCGGGGGCTCTCAGAGGCACCACGCCCCAGCGCCCCCCACGCCCTCTCAGATGCCTCCCACGACGGCGGTCCCACCAGACATACAGCTTCGATGGGAACGATGGCGACCGCAAGTCTATCGCGATCGTCCTCTACTGGCGCAGTATTTGGCGAACAGCTACGGCAGGTGGATCACGACATTAGAGGAGGCCATACTACAGCATTCAGAAGTACCAGTGCATCAACGAGATAGTTATCGTGGCAGGGCGCAGGGCTTTGGCATCAAATGGAAGAAAAGCACGGCACCACCAGGCAGGCCTCGTTTGTACAACCCTGAAGCAGATTGGTGGGCTATCACACATACTCAAGCGGTCGCAATCAGTGGCCTGGTCAAGAACAACAGGGATCCACAGCAGTTGCAGCAGAGAGGGCAAGATTTTCGGCAGCGTATACAGCAGGTGCACGGGGCCAGCAAGCACAAAGACGTGGAGCTCCCCAACCAGCGGCAGCAGCAGGCGCACGACATCTTCAGTCCAGTACGACAGGAGCGAGAAGACGTGATAGAGATCACAGAGAGATTGGCAGGGCAAGCAGCGAGGCGTGCAATGGCTGACGGCACCAAGGGCTTCCTCAAGTGGGCACAGGATATGTGGAAGAAGACCCCAGGCGCATTACATCGATGGACAAAAGACAACCAACAACCACGGCTCGAGGAGATGATCTCAGGCAAGCTAGTGGCGGACCCCATCCTCATCATGAATCACAAGAGCGACACTTGGGCCAAGAAGTGGACCGCCACATCGCACAGACAAGCAGCACTTGCAGAAGCTCTCCACCGTTGCCGACAGCAGGCTGGGTTGGAGGAACTACCGCAACTTACGATCCAGGACCTCAACGCGGCGACACGACGCATGGGAGTGAAGAAGGCAAGAGGGATCGACGCAATTGGGCCGTTAGATAACGAGCGACTCCCAGACCAAGCGAAGACATATTTCCTCGATATCATCGCAGACGCCGGGAGCTTTCTCATGTGCCCCCCACAAGTCCTCGGCACCATTGGAGCGACTGCGGGCAAACCAGCTGGAGGTGATAGAGTTCTGGGGCTGTTACCTATGACAATACGTATATGGTCACGGATGCGGTCTGGGGTGGTAGAATCGTGGACGCAGCAGCTGGAGGATCACTGGGACAGGACGTTACGAGGATCATCGGCCCTACGAGCAGCATTACTCAGAGCCACGCTCGACGAAACGGGGCACACAATGGGAATTGCACACGCGGAGTTGTTCGCCGATATGGAGCAGTTTTATGATTCATTGGATCTCGGATGGCTGATCGACACGGGGATCAAGCTGGATTTCTCACCGACAGCTATGGCAATGGAAGTGGAAGCGTTCTTGGGGCCACGGCACCTCAAGCACACGGAGTGGATAGGCCCCAGGATCGACCCGACGTGCTCAATCGTCGCTGGCTCGGCACAGGGCACCAGGTTCGCCAAAGTCTACCTCTTCCCCTTCTTGGAGGCAGCGCAGAAGAGAGTGCAGGCAGCGGGCTCGTGGTCGTACGTGGACGACACGGTTGGACGCGTGGAAGGCACAGAGGAGATGGTTGAGAAGCAGATGCTAGAGTTGGCAGACGAGTTCATCCAGCAGGCTGCTCAGCGGAACCTAACGATCTCCCCGAAAACGGTGCTCGCGGCGTCGAACCCTAAGTTGCGAAGGCGCATCTGGCGCAAGCTCCAGCAGCGCGGTCTCCCAGGCAAACAGCAAGCAGACATGGTGGACCTTGGCACGGACGTCAGTGGCATGGGCAAACGAACACAAAAGAAAGCCAGAGCAAGACAGCGCAAGGCCAAACGGAGAGCAGGCAAGATCTTCCGGTTTAGACGAATGGCGACGAAAGTAACGAAGATCACCCAGGGCTTGTTCACCACGGGCGTTTCCCCGCAGGAGTCGTACGGGCACGAGGTCTGGGGCATCGCACCTAGCCGCATATTACAGCTACGAAGGATGGCAATGCGATCGGCTGCCGGGACTGGACCTGGGAGGTGTTTATCCACGGGCATGGCGGTTCTGTATCACCTCAAGGACCCAGGCATTAGCTTACGGAGGCAGCTTGTCAGCGAATGGCTACATCAATGGATGCACCACCCTGAACTTCACAGACGAGTACGGCAAGTATGGGGCCCAACGTACCGCAAGCTGGTCAGAGCAGGTTCTAAGATGTGGCGTAAGGTGAATGGACCAGTGGCGGCAATACAAGCTACTTTGATCGCGGCAGGGTGGAAGCCAGAGCAGGCGGCGCTCTGGAAGCGACCTACGCAGCAAGGAGACGAACAATGGCAGCTCCCTTTCATTGACGAGGACGGCAAGTGCGACATCGATGCCATAGAATACACTCAATTACTAGAAGACCTCGAGCACGACCTTGACGCGGCACGGTGGGCACAAGCAGCAACACATTTACACAGCGAAGATTTACAACGCGGAGGAGATATTTGGCATATCAGCAAGGAGCAGAACAGGTTCAGCCAGCGCGCAGAGTGGCAGGAATGGGCGCTCAACAATGTGATGGTAACAGGGGGGCAATGGACTCGACAAAGACAGATCCAAGCCGGCTACGAATGCGACACAAATATCTGCGCGAGGTGCAAACAGGAGCCCGAGACCCTCTTCCACCGCACCTACACTTGTGCTGCCAACACTGGGCACGATAACTACGAGAAAACGGACTACTTGGTGCCCAAAGCGATGGCAGGAGTGGAAGCAAACCCCACCCTTTGGCTGCGTGGGATCCCGCCAAGAGAGTTCACACATCCAGAGGTGCCCGACATAGATAGGCAGGACTACGTCAGGTTCGGCAATTACGAGGAGGCTCGAGTACCAGGACGGCGTCTGCATCTCTTTGGCGACGGATCAGGAGGCACCCACGGAGCAGACCCACGCAGGCCGCGAGTTAGCATAGGTGTGGCAGCTATGAAGATGATCGATGGCAAGTGGCAGATGTCAGCAGGTACGATGGCAGATTTACCAGGACGGCGGCAAACAGCACCGAGAGGTGAGCCCATGGCCTTCGCGATCGCGATCGAGGAAACCCGCGGAGACATCGTGTACGTCACGGACCATTATCCACTACTCAACGCGTGGTCAAGAGGTAGCGCACACGACGCAGGCAGAGGTAAGAACGCGGACATTTGGGCAAGAATCAAGCGGGCGATCATGGACACGAGCCCCAGGCAGATCGAAGTGGAGTGGACCCCCTCACATCAGGACGAGGAGGAGGCGGAGCTGATCAACCCGATCTTTGCGATGGGCAATAGCTTCGCAGACGCTCTGGCGACGGTGGCAGCGGAGGCATCATGGGACAGAGTGAGCAGGCCCCTACCTCGCACGGACGAATGGGACGCGATCTGTGCACACGTTAGACCACGAGCACGGCAGGCGTTGACAGACACAGCGAGCATGGATCCCTGGTGCGCAGAGAGACCCTCCACGGCCAAGCCCAAGGTAAAGCGCGACAAGCAGCAGGAGACCATTAGCAGTGCCAAGCAGCACGACATGGTCAAGCTCAAGAATAAGTGGTTTTGCACAGCGTGCAGGCAGTATATCGCAGCGGACGTCCCCCAAGAGTTCGCGACGACGGAGTGCAATGCCACGTTCAGCACGGCAAACGAGATCGTGGAGGTCAAGGGCGACAGGTTCATGGGCAATGGCAAGATTCACCAGAGCCATGTGATCAGTGAGTGGGCGCGGTATGGTCTGCTGTTCTGTGCACGGCGCGCGGCGCATGGCACGACCATCGGAAAGAGGTTGAGGGAGCCGTGCGACGAGACGATCACCAAGTACGGGCAGGACGCGCTCAGCAGGATACGCGATGGGCGATACCCTGGCTATAAAGGACCACCGAAGGCGGCACAGGAAGCGGAGTTGGCACGGACAGTGAGGGAGTTGCGGGATCAGGAGCGCCTGGCCCCGCATGAGGAGCAAGCCCCCTTGGTGCTGAAGAACCCCCCACCAGAACCACATCCAGAGCCTCGACCTAGAAGGACAGTGAAGCGACGGCCAGCAGCGAGATACACACCACCAGCAGTACATCCAGCAGAGTGCGCATGTGAGGGTTAGCTCACAGCGCAGCCCGAGACGAGGGCAGACTGCGACGGCCCAGACCTGCAACGGGACCTCGACGAATTGTCCGGCGACTTTCCCCAGCGCGGTGAGGGGTTAGACCGCATGGAGCCCCTGCGTGGCGAGGGGTTAGGCCACGGCAGTCCCCAGCGCGGTGAGGGGTTAGACCGCAGTGCCGAAGGCGAGCAGAGGCTCGAGGGGCGGCGCGGTGGTGCGGGGGTCGTGGGGGAGCAGCTCGATGAGCACCCTAACGCGAACCCCCCGAGCCAGGGGCAGCCACGCGACCGCTCCGCGAGGAGAAAGGGCCCCCAACGCGGTGAGGGGTTCGACCGCAGTCGACTTCAGCAGGGAGAGAGTGCCAGGCTCGGCGATCCCCTGCGCGGGGGGGGGGGGGTTAGACCGCAGCGGCAGCCCCCAGCGTGGCGAGGGGTTAGGCCACCGTCCCCAGCGCGGTGAGGGGTTAGACCGCACCGTTCCCCAGCGCGGCGAGGGGTTAGGCCACCTATCCCCCCAGCGCGGCGAGGGGTTAGGCCGCAGCGGTGGATCGGCTTCGAGCTTGGGCAGGTTGGCACTGGCACCGACGGCCGACTACATCGAGCTGGAGCTGTATGATGAGAATGACCACGAGCAGAGGTTTGAGGGGCGGCGCGATGGTGTGGGAGTCGTGGGGGAGCAGCTCACTGAGCACCCCAGTGCGACCCCCCCGAGCCAGGGCCAGCCACGCGACCACTCCACGTGGTGCAGAGATCCCCAGTGCGGCGAGGGGTTAAACCGCGATCGACCTCAGCATGGCGAGAGTGCGAGGATCGGCGTTCCCCCGCGCGGTGAAGGGTTGGACCGCAGCAGCAGACCCCAGCGTGGCGAGGGGTTAGGCCACAGGCCCCAGCGCGGCGAGGGGTTAGGCCGCACCGATCCCCAGCGCGGCGAGGGGTTAGGCCACGTTCCTCCCTAGCGCGGCGAGGGGCTGGGCCGCAGCAGTGGATCGGCAGCGTGCTCGAGCAGGTTGCCACGGGCACCGACTGGCGACTACATCGAGCTGGAGCTGTACGCCGAGTATGACGACGAGGTCCCCCAGCGCGGTGAGGGGTTAGACCGCGCCCGACCCCAGCACGGCGAGAGTGCAGGGCAAGGCGATCCCCTGCGCGGGGAGGGGTTCGACCGCAGCACTCCCCAGCGCTGCGAGGGGTTAGGCCACCGACCCCAGCGCGGTGAGGGGTTAGACCGCTTCCTGCCCCAGCGTGGCGAGGGGTTAGGCCACGCAATTCCCCAGCGCGGCGAGGGTGTTAGAAGACATGAGAGCGACAAGGATACATGGGATGCAAAGAGATCTTTTCAGTCGGCCCCGGAGGTCCCGGGCAGTACACACGCTCCTCGTGCGTGCACGCATCTAAGCCAAAATGGCTATGGCAAACCCATCAGCAATCCTATCTGCACCAAAGAGCATTGGGGGTGGGGTGGAGAAACACGACAGCGGGACCACTTTTAGTGGGACAGACAAGGATTGGGATGCCTTCCCTCTCACGGACGAGCTCTCGGTACCCCCGAAGCCAGTCACACACTCTCGAGTCCTGCTCTCGGCCTCTCGGGCCAGTTCCCTCCTGGAAGCTTGTCGCGAGCGGTCTTTCAGGGACGAGTTCAGCGCACGTTCCGAGAGGTGGTTATCTTCATCCACTAGACAGATTGTTCCGCGGCAAAGCAAATCAGCTAAAGCGAGGTTGCCTTTTGAGGGGTCAGCCTGAGTTAAACTATCGGCCGCCATTCGGCCGTGGGGCACCCATCGCATTTGGGACCCGAGGGAACTTATCGCGTCTCTCACCACGGCAAGTTCGATAGCGCTTCGCCTATCCTGTCTCGAGCCAGCACTATTTCTACTGAGAGTGTCAAAGACGCACTTCGCGTCGACTACCGATATCGTGGACGCGCTCTCTGCCAGAGAGCAATGAGAGCTGAGGATGACCGAGAAAGGAGATTGACCAAGATGCCAATCGGGCTTTTTCACGTCACCGAACAACAAGTCACGCCACAAAATCTGTATCCACTGCGCCTCTGCGAGCGCTGACGAGAGACTTAGGGTCTCTGCGGCACTGGTGGATGAGACGACTCTCTTGAGACGGCTTGATCGCCAGGCAAGAAGCGAAGCTCGAGCTCTCTTATTTCCTCGGATCTCTGCGTCCGCCGCGACGACGAGAAAAGCCCCCTGAGCCCCCTCTCGGCGGGCAGACCCTGGTCCCCCGGCGTCAGAAATCGCGGCAAACGTAACCGTGAGAGGATCGATCGGCCAGATCACGATGTGCTGTGAAGCGCTAGACTTGAGGTGCGGAACGATCTTACAACACAGCAAGGCGCCCTCGACAGTGGGAGTCGGGAGCGCCGCAGACTGAAGAGAAGCCCCTCCCGCCACATCTGGTCGAGTTTCCCTCGCCAGCCACTGAATCTGCGCGATCATGGTTCTGTAACCCTTGATCTCGTCACTAGTTAACGGAGCCTGCAAGTCGCTTCTGCGACTCTTATCAAGTCTCATGGCCTTCAACTGCTCGAGAATGTATTTCTCCTGATCAACGAGAATTTTTCCGCCTGAGACCTGCCTCAAGTGACGGCCAGCAAAATCGGACTCCCCGACCTTCCACTTCCCAAACTTAAAACGGCCCGTCAGTCTCGAGCGGAGCCCCTCTCGCTCGGATGGATCGGACGCCAGAATCAAATCATCCACCTCTATGAGGATGATCGAGAGAGGGGACCCCGTCGCACTACGCTTCACCCAGAGACAGGGCTCCAGAAGTGATTTCTCGAAGCCGTCCGAAACGAGAAAATCCGCGAGGGTCCTGTGCCACAAAAGAGGGGCGTCGTTGAGGCCGTAGACCGGCGCGACCAACTCCACGAGCTCCCCCGGGGCGAGATCTAACCCGTGACACGGTTCACAGAAGATAGCTCCAGACGGCCTCCTCGAACGATCACTCTGGCAAAACGCGTTCTTTGCGTCCGCCACCTCGAGTGTCCACCCGAGCGACGCTACAGCTTGAAGGGTCAGCATTAGGCTCTCGGCCTGCGGCGTCGGTGCATATATCTGCAGATCCGCGGCGTCCGGGTCATGATGCCCTTGAACGCACCATCTTGACTTGGCCTCTGGGGCCGCTCCGACGCCCTCTTGGGGCTTGAATCCCCTGACCATTCTCGATCCGAAGATGCGATCTGGGTGGCGCCTCCAAATGATCTGGGCCTCTTGGGCCGACGCGACTCGGACAGCCCCGGACTGCAGGATACTGGTCCACTCCTTAGTATCAGAGAAAGAAAACAACCTCCTCTCCTCCTCGCTAAGATTCTTCAGGTTGACTTCGGCTCCTCGGCGGGCGAGAGGAGGATCGGACGACGACGACTCGGGAGGGGGATGAGGGTAGTTAGAATAACTATCTCCGGAGGCCTCGGGGTCCCAATGATACCATCCGCAGAGCTCCTCCCACAAAATTTCGTCTTGGGCCTCGTCAGGCTGAAGAGAGCACCAGGTGCTGAGGTCTGGGTCATCCTCAGGCTGTCCCTCCGACACTGGAGCCTCCCTCGGTGGAGATCTAGATCCCCCCCTCTCGAGACCGGGGGGCTCTTGACTCGGTGGTGCGGCCGAGGAGCTACTCGCAGCCCTCCTTAAAATACAGTGTGGGACGTCGTCAAAGGATCGATTCCTCCCTCCCTCTATCTCTCGTACAGCTGACAGGACGCGCCCGGTCTGACTCGGCAGCTCTTCCGACGGAGTCAGCTTGGGTCTTGACGACGCCGGCTCGCTTCCTGGCTCGCTGGGAAGAAGAGATGCTGGCCTCGCTCGAGGCCCCTCGTCTCTGGAGGCCCCTCCAGGCTCTGAAACGGATGGAGGAGGGGGAGGACACAGACGGCATGGATCTGAGAGAAGAGGGAGGGCGGGCAGGAGATGGAGCAGTAGAAACGCCCGCGTCTCTCTGAGGCAACGCCCCCTCGGGCACTGCCGGAGGAGAGGACTGGGCGGAAGGCTCCGCCGTCGCCAGCGGCAGTTCTGAAACGGGTCTCGCGACGTCGGCCGCGACGCCCCAGGCCTCGGGGGGTGGGGGGCCCTCTCCCTCCACGTCGACGGCCCCGACCCTGCCGTTCGGGCGCTGAAGCTCGTCTCTTAAATTGGCCAGCTCTGAGCAGTTAAGAAGCTCAGCCCTGTCGGCCTCATCCCTGGCGGCCAACCTCACTTGTTCTACAGAACACTTCAAAAGCCGAGTCCTCATCGCAACCCAAACCGTGGTTCCTTGTTGGAAAACGGTGGCCCCTGGACCTGTCCACCGGGCCCTGGATCCCTCTCCGGACCCGGGACTCGGCCTTCGCCAAACGTAAACCCAGGATCCTGGAACGAAAACCTTGTCGGCATGCTTTCTCGAGTTGCTGGCCGCCTTGAGACGCTCCCTAACATCTAATGGCATAATTGCTTCGCGAGCCTCCTCTCGCAAAAAATGCTTGCGGGCAAAAGCTGAGGCTGGTGAAGACCCGTCTCTTGTTCCCCTGGCCAGGTCCTGGACCCCTATATCATCGATGGCATCGTCGGAGAGGAGAGCATGTGGGAGACGAGGGTCTCTCCAAGCACCATTTGATATGGCGAAAAACCACCTCTGTGAGTGAACCTGTTTGTAGCCGCCTGCACTTCGCACGGCAAATCCTCAAGCTCTCCCTTGTCTCGCAAAACCGCAACACTAGAGGCCTTCAGGAGGCCCTGCTTCACGATGCCCCCGTGCCTCTCGCACCTTCCGTTTTGCCATGGGCTCGTAGCGTCACAAACGTGTTGATAAATCCCAAGACCCTCCAGGCCCCTCGAGAAAACCCCTTGAAACTCGGGCCCTCCGGCACTCATCACCAGCTCTAGAATCCCCAGAGGACGAATCCACGTTCTGACGAAAGCTGACCAGACCTGGGATGCCGTTTCGTTCCTCAAAACTGTACAGACCTGGTAGTTGGATCCGTGGTCTATGACGTTCAGGATTGGGATGGATTCCTGGAAAGCATTTATATACAGTAGGTCCACCGCCACCAGCTTGTTGAAACGGTACGTGCGAGGCAGCTGCGCCTTGCGGCGCCAGTGGGGTATCGCACTGGAGTCACACTGTGGACACTTGAACTCATCCTGAACCCATCTAAGGATTTCTTCCCTCACCTTACCTATCTTGAGAGCCCTAATAAACTCTGACTTACGAGGATGTCCGAGATTGACGTGCACCTTGTGAATCTCATTCTGAGCCTCTTTGGAAGGAGCCCTTGGATCAACTCGCTTCCCCCCCCTCGGCCTCCTGAGACTGAGCTTTCGGGAACTTAATGGGATCTTCATCGGGGTCTATCAGATCCCCAGGGGGCAGCCCTAGCTCCTCCTCGGAGTCACTATCAAGCGTGACTGGCTCGGCGGATGCCGGGTAGTCCGCTCCCGTCCATGCAGAAGCTGGGTTGCTCAGATTCATCAGAAGTCGACCAGCCGCCAGCTCGACTCCACGTGCCACCGCCCTCACCAGTTCACGAGGATAGCGCTGAGCAGCCCTCGTCCTGGATCCGCCAACGAGCATCTGGTGCTGGTGATCTCCCTTGCACCGACGGGCACAGGCTGTCAGAATCTCAAGGCTATTAGAAGCGAAATTGGTAGGCTTCTTCGACAGAGTCCCTGGAACAATCGATAAACCGAAAGCGCACTGATCGGCCGTGACCGTTTGAACCCCAGGGCGACTCAAAAGGTGTCTCAGCATGTGAGTGTCCCAGCTCTTCGCTGACTGAGGGTGTTCAAACCAGAATTCTCTCCCGTGGTGAATCTGATACTCGGCCACCTGAACAAAGATCAGGAGATACAGGAGCGCCTCCTGCTCTCTTCGGCGATTCTCCTCCGGATCGATCCGTGGCTCCTGGGTCCTGGCAACGCTGAACAGACAGCAGGGCGGGGACATGAGAACAATGACCGGCCGATCAGCTCTCAAAGTAGCCCAGAGTCCTCGTCTGTCCTTAGATCCTCAGGCCCCAGCCTGCGCCCCGGTCGATGGGAGGGGGCACCGGGCACCCTAGTCTTTCCAGCTCTAGAGAGACACGAGGAGGAGAGAAAAGCTCCAAGCATATCGTTCGCTCCTCCTGCTTGAGGGCCGACATAACCTCCTTTCTATCCCTTCTCTTACCCGCACTAATGCCACTCCCCCTCAAGACTTGCAGGGCCTTCTGACGTACATGTCGTGGAACGCTAGGGGAAGAAAGTGTTTCCTGCGAGGGGTTCTTCTTGCACTCGATGAAGGCCCAGGGGGATCTGGATGTTGTGAAAGACGAGGTGACGGCTAGGCCCGAAAGCCCTTGGTGATCCTGGCTCTCTAAGGCCCCGACCTGCGTCTCCCACGCGGTAACGCCTAAGCTGCTCCGGGGATAACCCACCAGAACCCCAAGAGTTCCCGAGAACGAAGTCTGAGCCGCCAAGATGTCTAGAATGGTGACCCCCGTTCCTCGATTGACAACTCGAAACCTTCTCATCATGGGAAGAGGGTCCTTAGCTTCTTTTCCTGAAGCCCTCAGGGCCATGTGCACCGCCCACGCACTCAACTCCTCTGGCGCAAGCTCCCTGGAGACCCAGCCCATTTGTTGCGAAACGTCATTAAGAGAAACTCTGGGGCCCTGGACCAGGTCCCAGATCTCCTCCGACACCCGGGGCCGCTTCCCCAGACCTCGATCGACTCGGGCCTTGGAGGCCTCGAACCCCCAAGCCACCCAATTCCCCGGGCTCCTGGGACCGACCTTCCTCAGAATCTCCAGGTGTCCAGGATCGCTCTCATCCAGAATCAGGTGGGATCTGCGAGGCCCAGTCGGGTCATGCGAGGGATGACCTTCTGGGCCCTTTCTTTTTGACTCTGCAACGCTAGCGTCTGGCGAGACAGCCTGGCGCTCGTGAGACACGAAGTTGCTGTCGCACGCAAGGCCAACAGCTGGAGCGTCGAACCGCTCCTCGATCATGTAGCGAGTCTCTCTCTGAGGCTCAGGCTGGACGTCGAGCCGCCCGTCCGAAACGTAGTGGCCTGACTCCTGATGAGCGGGACCCCCTAGTGATCGTCCGTCTCGTCCAGCCTGCCCTTGATACCCTCGGTCAGCGCCTGGATGGCCCCGATCATGTTCTCCATCTGAAGGTTCCGAACGTCCCTGTCCTCGATCATCATCTGCCGCATGATCTCCAGGTCGGAGGCCCTCTGAGTTGGAGCTGGTTTCGGAGGAGGTCCTCTCAGCTCGAGATCCCACTCGGCCTGGCTGTGCCCCGGAGGGGCCTTCGCAGGGGCCGCCTTCCTCGCCGTAGGAGCTCCTGAGCCCGCGCTGCCCGATCTCCTGCTCGAGGGGTTCAACGTCCAGGCCATTCCCGTCGGTGGCATCTTGACCCTGAGCTTCGGCGCCGATCCCAGGCCCCCCTCCTCGTAGTCGAGACCCGAAGCAGGTTCCGCTGGAACCGACCTGGCAAGATGAAGAAGTGCGCGATCTCCTGGAACCATCTCCTCCAGCTCGTCCTTCTTGATCCGCTGCTCCTGCTTGGCCTTCTTCTTGATGTCCCTCTGCCGGCGGTTCTCCTCGATCTCCTCCTTGGCGAAGCGAACCATGGACAGTGACTTGCCGCATTTCCTGCACTTGGAGTACCTCGCGCACTGGTTGACGCCGTGCCAGATCGCGCTCTGAGGATGCTGGCAGCCCCCCTGGTCCACGATCTGCGCCTCCAGCCGTCCTGCTCGAGGCACCACCACCGCCATAAGCCTCGTGGCAGCGCACACCCTGAGGCACATGAGCATCTTGATGACGAACCTCCTCCAGCCCCGGACTGCCGGCACGAGAATGAAACTGCCCTCGTAGAAGAGCTCGATCTCCGCCTCCGACATCTCCTCCTCCTCGTACTGGATACTGCGCAGTGCTCCGTCCGTCCACGGATCCGGAGGCATGTCCCAGTTCTGCTCCATCTCGCTGTCCTCGTCGGTCAGCTCCTGGATGGACGCGAGCCTCTCGTCCTCGGAGTCCGGACTGATCGCCGCTGCTCGGCGGCCGGCCTTGTGCCTCAAGGCTCTCAGAGCGCGGGTCGCCTTGATCACCTTTGCCATAGTACGCCGGTTCCTGAATGTGACCGAGCTGGCTAGAGCTGACGAGCCTTCTTGAGCCGAGAGTCGCTCCGGTGATTGGGTTGGCCCCTTTCCTGTCTGTCGTTTCTCCCGTCTGCCGAGACTCCCAAGACTCCCCGAGACAAGAAGAGGAAGGACCTACGCTGGAAAGACTAGAGCCCCAGACATCAGAAACTCGAGCCCCCTTACTGTCCTGGTTCTCCTGGAGCCTGAAGTCCGTGTAGCCGATCCAGCGGCCGGTCTCGTACGAAAGGGGACCCTCCCTCCATTTGAACTCGATGCTCTCGACCACGTCGCGATCCGGGTCCGAATCGATCCTCTGGCAGGTCATCACCGCGCAACTGATCAACATCTCTGGAGGTACTGGCAAGTCATCTGTCTCGCTCGGAATGAAACTGTCCTTCCTGGGGTTCATGTGGATCCTCCTCAAGGTGGTGTCGCCTATCTTAATCCAGCAGTCGGTCAGTGACCTCGATGTCTCGACGAAGCTGACCTGCTTCTTCACGAAGGGGGGAAACTTGTCGGCAATTCTCTTGTCTAGCTTGAAGTTCTTTGGCTGGCAACCGATCAACGAGATTGCTCTGTGTCCCGACGGCAGCCTAGTCATAGGCACTGCTCGCTTCTGGTCGCTGTCACCGACCCTGAGCTCGTTGGCCTCCAGATCAACTACGGCGTTCATGTAGTCTAGGAACCTGGCCGGCAGCAAAGCCGGACAAGGATGAGGTAGAATGAGGAACTCCACCACTCCGCAGTTGTGGAAGGACACCGGAACCAACGCCTTGCCCACTGGTGTGACACGTCCGCCCACTCCGTGAGCGGGAGGTAGCTTGTCCAAGCCCGTCTTCACGATCTGCACCTCGAAACCCTTGGCGGCGAAAGCCTCGACCATCTTGTCGACGTTCGGGGTGCCGATGAGGGCTTGACCAGCTGCGGTGTCCACGAGGGCCATGTCGCCCATGTTCTGCAAGGTCAGCTCGTCTCCCTCGGACCCCGCGAAAATGTCCGGCTTGGAGGTCGCATACGTCGCCCAGGTCGTCCCTGAAGTTCCCGATGGATCTGACTCCACCAGGTCGAAGAAGAACGAGCCCGTCCTGGCGTTCCTCGGGCCCCGGCCTGTCGCTCTTGCTGCGAAACGGCTTCCGGCAGTCATCGCGCCAGTGACCACGCTCGCCGCAATTTGAGCAACGTGATATCTTCTTGAAGTCATCTCTCGTCACCTTCTTAGTCCTGCCATCCGTGCGTCTGCGATCGAAGAAGTCACGATCGAGCCTCTTTGCGTTCTTCAGCTGCTTGGAATCATGCCACGTTCGACGGCGTTGTGGAGCCGTCGTCTCACCAAAAGCCTGCACTATCTCGTCTTCATCCAGATCTTGTTCGTCCAGAGCAACTAATATCACGTTCAGCTCGTCCTCGTCGAACTCGGCCTCATACAAACCGTAGATGCCGTACTCGTCGTCGTCCTGGTCTGACCCGACGCGGTAGGTTCTCGTCGTTGAAATTGCCTGAGTCGGGAGCGTGTTCTTCTCCACCACGTCGAGCTCCAGCAAGGCCCGCTTCACCGCGGCAGCACTCTTGTCGGATCCCATAATCGTTATCAGGTTGATCTTGTTCTGGGCGCTGAGCATCGCGCCTTCTTCCAGGTATGGGGCCAGCACCGCGTCTTGGAGAGTCAAACCGTATCGAGCGGCCGTAGCCACCTGCTGATCTCGTCGAACAACGTAGTCCGTGAGTTTTTCTCCCTTGTGCAGCCCGTAGTCGAAGAGCGCCCTGTTGTGTGCCTCTCTCTCTTTGTCTCCTGGGCGTTCTCCGTTGAGTAATTCAAGATGGCGGACGAGCCTGCTGAGACCAGAAGAATGATCTAGATCTTGTCGCACGCCATCGAACTTGCCCTGCAGGTCAATCGGCAGGGTCTCTAGTACACGTCCTGCTCGAGCCTCTTCCGCGTAGCCCGTGCGCCTCTCCCAGGAGCGCAAGTTGGCCACTTAGATCTTCAGATGGTCCATCCCGGGCCACGCTGGCGGCGCCGAGAAGTCACGGCTGGGCTGGTCTCGCTTGACAGGCCAGAGTGCTGTGCGACTGTCCCACCAGTCATCGCACTCCCAATCCCATCCTGTCTCGTCTGACCAAGACCAGCCTCTCCAGGACCACCACCCTCGTCCCCAAGTCGGATCCTGTTCTCTCGTGGGGTTGTCGGTCTGATCTCTCGTGCCGTCTTGGAAACCTGACACTGCCCCGGCGGCCCCTGAAGCCTCTGCAACATCCCCGTGCTCTCCCTCTGCGGCCTCGTCCACGCTCCGGCTACCATTGTTAGAAGACATGAGAGCGACAAGGATACATGGGATGCAAAGAGATCTTTTCAGTCGGCCCCGGAGGTCCCGGGCAGTACACACGCTCCTCGTGCGTGCACGCATCTAAGCCAAAATGGCTGTGGCAAACCCATCAGCAATCCTATCTGTACCAAAGAGCATTGGGGGTGGGGTGGAGAAACACGACAAGGGGTTAGGCCGCCGTGGTTTTGCTTCGAGCTCGAGTAGGTTGGCATTGGTACAGCCCGCCGACTACATTGAGCTGGAGCTGTACGATGAGGACGACGAGGCGCTCTGCCCGTCGCCCGCCAGCGGCGAGACACAGGCGCAGCCCTGTGCGCCTGTCGCCGCCGCCGCCGCCCGTTCGCCGAGCGTGAACCCCAGGGTGCCCGCGACCCTGGCACCTGGGAGTGGGCCCCCGCAGGCCAATGGGCCAGCGGGCGGCGGTGGAAGAGACTGATGGATAATCCACGGGCTCGCCATGTCGCGCTGGGGCCTCGGTGCCAGCACGGGGTGGCGGGTCTAGTGGCGTGCCCAACCTAATCCTACTCCTCCTCCTCCTCTTCCTCCTCCTCCTCCTCCTCCTCCTCCTCCCTCCTCCCCCTCCTCCTACTCCTCCTCCTCACGCCCTTCCTCCTCCTCCTCCCTCCTCCTCCTCCTCATGCCCTCCTCCTCCTCCTCCTCCTCCCTCCTCCTCCTCCTCCTCCTCCTCCCCCCTCCTCCTCCTCCCCCCTCCTCCTCCTCCTCCTCCTCCTCCTCCTTGATCGGTATGCGCCAGCTCCTTCCGCATTCTTTTTCAAAGCTCAAGCAGTGCCACCTTCGGCATAGAGCTACATCATGCCCAAAGCGGGGTTTGCGGTGGCGGGATCCGTGCCACGCCCCCCCGCCCACCCACCACCCACCCCAGGCCCCCCACCCCAGACACTCCCACTCTGGTGCGGTTGCAGATATGCGCAGCAGCGCAACTGGATAGTAGTCCTCCTCGACCAAGCTTGAGGCCTTTAGCTTCACAATCTGCTGCACTTTCGGACCCTCCATGCCGCTGCGGAACATCCAGGACATGTCGTGGAACCGTACCTTGTGCGTTGCCGAGGCGGCGTTGCGGATGGAGTCGATGCCCCCCATGAACTCATTGGGGGGGTGAGTTGAGAGCCAGACGAGGTGCACTGCGCCAATCAGCTGGTTGGGGTCGTGCCTCGTGATCGACGAGGCCAGGATACGCATCTTGCAGAGGTCACGCTCATTGAAGAAGATCACGAGCGCAGGCGCCGTCGGCTCTGGCATGGCACACTTGGGGCAGACGCCAACACAGATGGGATTCAGCGTTGTGCCGTCTTTCCTGTGCGACACCCCAGTGCCATTGTTTAAAGGGTTCGTGCCCAGGCGGAAGCGGGTCAAGTTCTCCACGTAGCACCCCTCTGGAACCCCAGCGTCCTCGACAATCTTGACGTCGACGTCGGCCTTCGACTTTACCAGCCCGATGCTTCTGGCGGCGGCCTGGCACGCGCTTTGGTTGGCAATGGGCAGCAAGCCGCTGTCCTCGCATGTGCGCGTGAAGATCACCGCCTGAGTCACTCGGGTAGCGTTCGAGGGCATCAGCTTATCTGAGCCCCTCTTGGCATGCTCCAGTGGGAAGAGGTACCCGCCATGGGTCGTCTTCAGGACGACCGGCTGAGGCGGCTTGTGGGGCACCAGGTTCGGATCCAATATGGACAAATTAGACCACTTCAGGTTCTCGTTCGTCAACCTTCCTAGCTTCGAAACAGGCAGGTCCAAAGCGCTGAAGAAGACTTTGACGTCCACGATGTCGATAAGGAAGTGGTCCCGCTCCCCGGGCTCTTCCACGTCTGAGGCGACGGAACCGCTCGGCCCAGCGCCCAGGAACGTGCCCTTGCACGTCTGCAGGGCTATGCCGTCCTCACCCCCGTCCACCAGCGTGAACTCTTCGCAACGACCCACGTCCTTCTCCTGAGCGCTGACCGTGACATCCCCGTCGGGACCGACCCCGACGTAGGTGCCCAAGTGCGACTGCAGCGTGACCGTCTCGCCGAGCCAGGCAGAGTCTGGGAGGAGCGTCCGGCCCTCCTGCTGCTTCACACGCAGGATGAAGGTGGCCCAACTGCCAGCCAGCTCCCCGTCGGCCCGGAGCTCAGCGTTCGCGGCCACACCCAAGCGAGCAGCGCTGAGGAAGCTGCCGTCAGCGGTCATAAGCGAGATGCTGCCGTCCTCCGCGTGCTCCCTCACCTCGAACGACTCCTGGTCGCCGGACCCTCTTGCGCTGGCCAGGACCGTGCCGCCCTCCGCTGGCGCAAGGAAGCCACCGTGGAAGCTCTTGAAGGCGACGCGCCCGTTTGGGAGCCAAACCTCCTCGAATGTCTCCCAGTCGCCCACGCCGCCGCCGTCCACGGAGACGAAGCCATCGCTCTGAGCTGCGACGTAGGTGCCGTGGTGGCTGAGCAGGCCGACCGTGCCCTTCCTGCAGGAGCCGAGGAGCACAGCGATGTTCAAAACGCGCTTGCGCTTCGAACGAAGAAGAAAACGAAGCCGAAAGCTTCAACGAACGTTTTAAAACGAAACTTGTCCAAAACGAAAACGAAAAACGGAACGAGGCCGCCACGCAGCGAGGATCGGCGGCCAGCGAGGGGGGGGAGGCAAGAAGGCGAAGGCCTCCTCAGAAGATTCGGGAACCCCCTGGCCTTCAGAGAAGTTTTCCAGGCCCTGTCCGAAGATGCACACACAACCTCGCAAAGGCGCGGGGGGTTCTGAGAAGTCCCGCCGCCTTCTGAGCAGGCCTTTTCCTTCTCGCTTCCCCCCTTGGCTCGCCGCTGAGGAGCGCGTTTTGTATTTTTGGCGATGATGGGCACTATAGGGGGGAGGGGGGGAGGGCCGGGGGGGGGGTACAATGTAACGCCTCCCCCCCGCCGTGTGACCGATGCGCACGGCGGCAGTGCCCAGAGCGCACTGGGGGGGAAGGGGCGTTACGTTATAGGTGGGTGGGGGAAGAGGGGGTCGGGGGCTATAATGCCCATTATGCCCCAAGCAATAGAGAAACACGCTCGAGAGAACCCAGACCGAAAAACACGAGACCCAAACATGCGACGTCCTGAGTTCTTCAGGACAGGGTCCCTGGACTTCCCGAGCCTTTCCCCGGGACCGGTTTTTCATCCTGAGTCGTATGTAGACGCCCCCGAGGCCCGGCGAGGGCCCCCTGAGGCCGAAACTGGCCAGAAACCTCCCGTCCCGATTTCTGTCCGACGCGATCATACCTGGGGACGCACTTCGCCAGGCAAGGCTCCTGGCGCCCGCGACCACCCGGAACCTCTCCAAAGGGCCGGCCTCCGCGCCCGCGGCGCGCAGGGGCCAGTCGCGGAGGGGCCCGCCCGGCCTGCAGGCCCCAGAGACCATGTCGCCCGCCTCCGGCGACGCGTCGTAGCCCCCGTCGCACCGGTCCTCCTCCCCAGACCCCCGACGTCATGCTCCCAGACATGATCGCGCCGTAAAAAAAAATCAGGGCGGGAGGTTTCTGGCCAGTTTCGGCCTCGGGGGGCCCTCGCCGGGCCTCGGGGGCGTCAAAGTAAGACTCAGGATGAAAAACCGGTCCCGGGGAACGGCTAGGGACGTCCAGGGACCCCGTCCTGAAAAAATCAGGACGTTGCATGTCTGGATTTGGTTCCTTATGTCGACCCCCAGAGGTCCCGGCCCTTTCCCCATGGCTGGCTTTGCATCCTGAGTCGTTCTTTGACGCGAGGCCCGGTGAGGGCCCCTGGATGATTTTTTCATTACTCGAGGGGGTCTGGGTCCCCAGACCGCCCAACGCTGTGAGGAAACAAGAAAAACCTTACGTCATGTTTTTTTCATTACTCGAGGGGGTCTGGGTCCCCAGACCGCCCAGCGCTGTGAGGAGACCGCGACGGGAGGTTGTGCGTTCTCTTCGGCCTCCAGGTGCCCTTCACCCCAGGTCTCGGGAACGTCCGGAAACGGCTCGGGACGAAAACACCCGGTCCCGGGGAAGGGGCCCAGACCTCTGGGGGTCGACGCTGCGAAAAAAAAACGGCACGACGTCGGGGGTCTGGGTTCTAGGCCGGGGACCGTGGGGGTGCGCCCTGGGGCTCGCATCATCGCCTTCCCATTCGGCCGCATGTCCCATTCGCTTGCTTCTGCACGCCATCGCTGCAACTTCGCTCCCGCCTGTTATGGATCGCAGGAGTGGCCAGAGCACACGGACCACCACAGGGTACTCGAATTCAGTACCCCCCCCATCTCCTTGTTCCGTCCCCTCTCCTTCCTCTCTCTGTCTCTCTCTCTCTCTCTTCTTCTGCGTCGCGTCCTCACTCCGTTCCCGGTTCTTCTTCCTCTCCCCTCCCCCATGCTCCCCTCTCTCCCTCCTGCCCTTTCTTCATTCTGTGTCCCTGTCCTCGTTCGCTCCCTTCCCAATCCCCCCTTCCTGTCCTCTCTTCGCGCCTCCTCTCGTCCACCCGCCCGCCCTCTTCCACCTTGTGTCTATCCATGTCTCCCGCCTCCCATCCCCACCTCCATCGGCGTCCCCATCCGCATCCCTACCTCCATCCCCGTCTCCATCTCCATCTCCATCCCCATCTCCATCGCCACCTCCAGTACCTCCATTCCCGTCCCCGTGTGCAGTTTCATCTCCTTCCATTTCCGCGTTTTGCCCGCAGCAATGCACAGTTGCGAACAAAAAGCTGATTATTCAATGCCAGACGCGAGATTATATGAGATACCACGTGCGAAAAAGATACAACCACACATGAGATGACATATAAAATGTGGTACGTGATAGTAGTCGGTAACCCGGTAAGATCTACGATAAGATACGATATATGAGTGATCACAATATCCTGCTCCCAAAACTCAACACGCATGCATCCAAATATCACTCCGCAAAACCGATCCCATCCAAACATCATTCATCATAAAAGTTCATTGTGGTGGTTGGCGACGTTGGCTGGGGAAGGAGGTGGGACGACGGCGGGGGAGAGGGGGACTCGACTGTTGGTGGGGGTGGGGGCACGACGGTGGGCGGGGGTGGTGGGGCGACGGGTGGGAGGGAGGGTGAAACGACTGTGGGTGGGGGTGGGGGGGGGGACGATTGGGTCGGGGTGGTAGGGCAACTGTGGGTGGGGAAGGGGGCTGGGAGATGGTGGGTGGGTGGGGCGGGGGGATAATTACTCTGGTTGGGGCGGCGACTGTGGGCGGGGTGCGTGGGGCGAGTGTGGGTCGGCAAGGCGGGGCGGGATGCATGGAAGTCTGCTGTGCGCCGCCACAGTAAGAAGCTTTCTGTACCCGCCACAATGAGAATCCCGTTGCAACCCGCCACAAAAAGGACACTTCGTAAACCGATACAGTCGGGACATGTTGTAGACGGCACCGATAAGGCAACGATACTATTGCTTCGCACTTATACGCAACAAATACACCTGCTAAGCCGCCACAGAAGGAATTCAGTCGTAGTAACTCGCAACGAAAAATGATGTTCAAAGCCCGCAGCAAAAAAAAAACGTGCAATCCGCCACAATGGGACACCGTTGTGACCAGCCACAAGAGAAATCCGCTGCAACGCGCAAAAGTAAGAATCCTGATGTAGCCCGCCTCAAAGATAATCCAGCTATAACCAAAATCAAAGACATGCGTTGTAATCCGCGGCAAAACGAATGTTTCTGCAATCGCCTCGGAAGAAAAGGCGTCCACCTTCCCGCACAAATAGAGGGAACAGGGGCGGGAAGCGAAACCTATAAAAATGCGCAGGCCTCGGGGGGGGGGACCAGGAACATGAAAACACATGCAGCTACGCTCGGAATCATGTTGCAACCCGCTACATAACGATCTGTTACAAACCTCCACCACATAGCCTTCCACTACAACCCGCGACAAACCTAATATGTCTGAAACCTGCCCCAGAAAGAATACTTCTGAAATCCGCAACAATGAAATCCTGCTGCAATCCGCTAGAAAAACAAATCCCTATTGCACAAAGGCAACATTGGTAATGTTTTTTGTAAGTTGCCACAGATGGAACCCCCGTGTAACCATCACAAAGAAAATCCGTGTGTAACAGGCCACACCAGGAATACGTTTTCAATCGCCTCGGAGGAGGAGGAGCCCCCCCCCCTGAAAAGGCACAAGTTTTCTTTTCATAAAAAAGGAAGCACCTCAACAAACATGTAAAGCCACAGCGAAACATAGGATTCACTGGGGAATCCTTGAGGTGATGACAGATAACATAAGGAAACAATGTCGCGACGGCTGGAAACCTTTAGTAATCCGCACAGAAGAATTATTCCGAATCCTCCACACAAGGGGGAAAATCACGATGTAAACCGCCACACAACGAATCCTTTTGCAGTCCTCCACAAAAGGAATCCGTTTGTAACTTGCCTCAAAAGGAATCCCGTTTGTAACGCGCGACACGAGGGATCCTTTGTCAGGCGCAAGCCAACACAAAGGGAATCCTTTTTTGTAACCCGCCAAATCAGGAATCCTGTTGTAACCGCATCGGAAAAGAAGGGGCCCCTCCTTTCCGAGCTGGGGAACGTCATAAGAGATCGTTTTTTATATAAAAAACAGCGACACGAAAATAATCAAAAAGAACAGCTCCTCAAAGAAGGAAAGAACAAACTAGACAACTTGCCGCAACAAGCGAAATCCGTTTGTAACCCGCGCCAAGGGAATCCGTTCAGAATCTTCAGCAGAACAGATCCTTTTGTAATCCGCTAGAAAGAGAATCCGTTTACAATTCTACAAGAAGAAACCCTTGTGTAACCCACAACAAAACGATTTTTTTTGTAACGCGCGATAAAACGAATCTGTTGTAAGGTACCACAGAAAGAACTCTTGAGTAACCAGTACTAAAGGAATACATGTGTAACCCGCCACACAAGGAACCTTTTCTGTAATGATACCGGAGGAAAACCCAAATCAGATGTTTGTGTTGGGGCTATGGGGTTATAGGACTATAGGGCTATGGGGATATGGGGCTGCAGGGCTACATGGGCTATAGGGTTATTGGGGTATAGTGCTATAGGGCCATTGGGTTGTTGGACTAAAGGGGCTATAGGACTATAGGGCTATAGGGCTATAGGGCTATAAGACTATAGAGCTATAGGGCTATAGGGCTCTAGAGCTATAGGGCTCTAGGGCTCTAGAGCTAAAGGGCCATAGAGCTATAGGGCTATAGGGGGCTATAGGGCTACAGGGCTATTGGGCTATACGGCTATATGGGCTATATGGGCTGTTGGGCTATTGGGTTATAGAACTATAAGGCTATAGGGAGATATGGCTGTAGGGAACCGGGGCACCCCCGGGCACCTCCGGGCACCCCCGAAGACCCGGGCACCCGGGCACCCACGGGCACCCGGGCACCCGGGCACCCGGCCACCGGCCACCGAAATCCTGGGGCACTGGGCACCTACGGGCACCCGGGCACCTGGGCACCGGCCACCGAAACGGCGCCGAACAAATCCTAACCCTTTAGAATCCGGTAGGACCCATACAGAAGCAAGCTCTGATTGGGGAACAGCATCGGAAGAGAAAAAGCCCCCCTTTTGTAGACCGCACTGGAAAAATCCCTTCTCAACCCCCCATACAAGGACTCCTTTTGTGTCGGAGTGCAGCAAGATTACGAGGGTGCGCCGCTGGATCTCCCCAAGGGGGGGGGGGTTAGGAACCTCCCCTCTCCCCCCCCCCCGATCCGTCGTCGGGGACCCCCCCCCTCCCCCCCTTCCCCGATCCGTCGTCGGGGACCCCCCCCCCTCCCCCCTTTCCCGATCCGTCGTCGGGGACCCCCCCCTCCCTCCCCCCTTTCAAGAGGGGGGGGGGGGGGGTCCGACCCCGAAATGGAACGAATTACAACCGACTAATCCCAATTCCAACCGTTCGGGGCGAATTGCAACCAGAAAAGAAACCAATTCCAACCAGAAATGGCACCAATTATAACCATGGATGGGATCTTCGGAATTCCCCCGGATTCCTTCGGATTCTTCGGAATTCCCAAGGATTCCTTCGGATTTTTCAGAATTCCTCAGGATTCTTTCGGATTCTTCAGAATTCCTCCGGGTTCTTTCGGATTCTTCGGAATTCCTCCGGATTCCTTCGGATCCTTCGGCACTCCTCCGGATTCCTTCGGATTCTTCGGAATTCCTCCGGATTCCTTCGGATTCTTCGGAATTCCTCCGGATTCCTTCGGATTCTTCGGAATTCCTCCGGATTCCTTCGGATTCTTCGGAATTCCTCAGCTGCCCGCGGGGACAACCGCTCGCCGCCGTGGCGAAAAAAAAACCGCTCTCGGATTGCATTTTGGCGCGCCGCCACCGCCAGCTTCAGAGATGCCTCTCGGCACGCTCCGCCCCCTCGCGGCTGGTTGGCAGTTGGTTGGTGGCCTGGTTGGCTGGCTGGCTGGTT